>OZ010717.1:6233006-6297559 GCA_963932345.1 Ophion ventricosus
GAAAAAAGAAAATGTATTTCACGGATAGTAATTAGTAAATGTTGAGTTACGATCGTGTGTGCTCGATCTTTTTTTTCCTTTTTTTTTTCGATTTGAAAAATTCGAAAGCAATTGGGCTGTTTTGGTATTTGGTATGCGAGATTATTGGGGCTAGAGGAAAGAGAGGAAACATTTGAATGTACACGCGTGTGATAAACTCGATACTCCGAGGGATAACAGCGAGTTTGCAGATTGCGAAAAATAACCAGCGATTTGTGTATATTGTAATCAGCGTAAATACACACGCACACACACACACACACACACACACACATACATTTTGTGTGTATGCGTGTGTACATTGTTTAAAAAGTAATTGAAGTATGTCATCGATCAAATCTGACTGTCACCGAGTCAGTACAAAGATTCCGCAGAACGAAAAACAAAAAAAAACAGTACAACGTGTACTCACCGACAGAAAACGAATTGATATTCTTACAAATTTTTTTGTTTTTGTTTTTCGCTCGCTACGATGCGAGTCGCTTCCACGACAATGAAACAAAAAAAAGGCACAAACATTTTTTCCATAATTCGAGCCACGTCGGTGAGGTAAAAATTTTGAGACTTTTAGCTAAGAACAATTTGAGAAAAAAAAGGCCTTACCGACGCGCGTGGTTTCGAGTTTTAACGTGCTCCCAAGCGGGAACGAAGGGGCAGGGGGTGTACAAGTTTACTATTAAGTCACGAAGAACTGAATATATTTGTATTCTTTCAACATATCGGCACGACAGATCGAAGTCATAAATTCGGAAGAAAAAACGTTTCATTCGGTACTTGAAAAATTTTGTGCGCTAGTGGTTTTTTTGCTTGTTTTTTTTTCGTCAAACTTAAACAAAAAAATGTTAGGCTTCAATTTCGCGTAGTTCATTCGTACACTCTCCCCCTTCCCTGCAAGTGCATCGGGAAAAATGGAGGTCGTAGTGAAGTGTATATATATTTAGTGAGAGAAGAGAGAAGATAAGAGGGAGAGAGAGTGAGAGAAAGAGAGAGAGAGAAAGAGAGAGAGAGAGAGAGAGAGAGAGAGAGAGAGAGAGAGAGAGAGAGAGAGAGAGCGAGCAAGGTATGGAGAATGAAAAAAAAAATGTTGGAATCTTAAGGACGAAGAGCAGTTAAGATCCGGTAACAAAAATAAAACTTCGAGCAGATATGCCTCGAATAGAATTACAAAAAAAAAAAGAAAAGAAAAAAAAACGAATCTCTACACGAGACCACGGAGCTCGTGATTTTTTTTTCCCCCGGCGCCACACGAGCTCGTATTTTCGCGGCTCTTTGGGCGTGCCTTGATCGTAGGGAAAAAAAAGAGTTTGGATCGGAGAGAGAGCGGGAGAGGGCAATAGTCGTCTCCAGAGCGAAACTTCTCTCCAAGTTTTTTCCCCGCGTTCAACGCAGCTGGATCGTGGCAAGAGCGTCAACATTTTATCACGAAATTTCGTGGATCACTCGCAAGTGTTTTTTTCTCCGAAAAAAAAAAATCCGTGCGCATTCGTTTTTCTTCTTTTTTTCGTTACCTCGATTGCGCGATCCTTTTTTATTTCAACCGGTCGAGGTGATGTTTTTTTTTTCGAAGGGTGGGAGTAAAAAATTACGAGACGTAGGAAGAAAATGAAAATTCCCGCGAATAACGGACGGGCAAACGAGGAAAGAGGTGAAGTTTTTTTTTTTTTTTTTCTTATGTAAGTCCGGAGGAGTTGGTCGCGTGATTTGTATTTTTTTACGAAGACGCGACGTCGAGGAGAGGGTGGCTTCGAGTAGGGAATAAAAAGAGAGAAAAGAAAAACCGAGAAACGTTTACCGGAGCGTTTCTCTAAATTCCCTACCTTGGCGCCTTACCCTCTCCTCGTAACTGTACGTCGGCAAGACCGATGCAAAACGCTCGCTACGTGTCGCTAAAACAAAATTCAAACTGTCAAAGGCAAATTGCGTTACGCTCTGTGAAGTGAATTCGCGTAATGACTCGGTTTACTTTTATTTTCTTTCCTTATTCCATTTCCTTCGCCTCCCCCCCCCCCCCTTTCCCCGGTTACCAAAAAATATTCGACACGTAGCACACGGCGTTAACTGCTATCACTTATTTCTCCGATGGGAGAATTCATTTTTTTTTTTTAGAATTGGTGCGCTCTGCAAAAATCGCGAAACTTTACGTCCCTAGCGATTTGCGGTGCGAGATGATCCCATTGTCACGTTTCGCACCGCCCCCCCCCCTTCCCCCCATTTCGGCCCTGGATTTGCAGAGCCCGTGGAAACAACCTGTTCGGAAAATGATTAAATTTTTTTTTTGCGCAAGCGCATCGAGCGACCGGTGACTTTTGAACGTATGAAAATTTATTTCCGTGACGTTCGTGGCAAAACAGATTAAACAAACAAAAAAAATTCTTGATAAATACAATCTGGACATTTTGAAAGAACGGATGTGGATTCGTGAGAAATTAAAGCCTTCCGTCCTAGTGTACGATTGAGAGAAAATGTTAAATCATGACGTAACGGAGAAACAAAATGGAACAAAAAAAAATCCGTATGACGAATCGAGAGCCTGATGAATACTCTTGAGCGTTTTTTTTAAAGCTCACTCGATTCCTTTGCGCAAAAGCTCTAAACCCTCGATGTAGAGACGGGGGGGGGGGGGGGGGAGAAAATACCCACAGTACGCAATTATCAAGAATGCTCCACAAAAATATATCCCAGTTCCGAACAGGTGTTTCCATATTGCGTAACAAAAAAAGGAAAACAAAAAATAGAAATGCAGAAGTGATGAAGACTGTGAGAAGCGGAAAAAAAACAGGCGATATCATTGTAAAATTGAGCTGGCAAAAATTTTCGATTAGCAAAAGAAAACAGCGACGACGAATAGAAAAAAAAACGAATACAGACCCAATTATTTGTTATGTATAATTTCCGTGGAAAGTGCGAAGGAGAATTTCGACAAAAAAGGAAAGGCAAGAAAAAATAATTCTGTCTTTGCTGTAAAATATTGTGCAAGAGAAAAAAAAAGAACAAACAGAAGAAAAAACAACTCTACGCCGGAGAGCTGCGACTCTTCCGTCGTTTCTTGAATAAAAACGAATTGAAATAAATAAAAAAAAGAATCCAATTTGAGATATGCCAGAACAAATGATGCGTTGTGTTATTTATTATGAACCACAAATGCGAGGATGTAATATAGCGAAGTACAGACTCGTGTACCGAAAGTACATATATATTATTTGCCCAAGAGCCCTAAGGGAGTATTCTCCGTACTTGTTGTACGAGTAAAATACGTGTTACGATCTTGTGGACATTCGATCTGGGTATACATACATTGCATTAATGAAATGAAAATCAGCTGCCATATTGAGATTAAGCAAACTCCTTAACACATCACCGATTTCCCAATCCTTCATCGGTACACATGCATAAGTCGGTCCAGTTAAAAACGACCGTGATTTAATATGTTTTATTGGTATTCCATAGGTTCACACGAAAAAGTGTGTCTGATTGATTTTTGGAGTTCCTTAGACAGTGGGAAGCCTTGAAATTTCGTAATGTCCGTCCATCTGTCACAGCAAAGTGCAGCCTCCTCGTCGCCTCATTAGCCCTTTTAAGGAGTTTCGATACCGTTCCTTGCCTGCAAGAGTGGGCATGGAAATACAATGAGTTTTCGACAGGCTGTCAATTTTTTAGCGAATAAAATTTCATGTAAAAATTAATTTTTGAGTAATTCCCAAGCCGGTTAAGGGGTTACGTGGGTTTCGAAGCCAAAAAAGCATATTTTCTCTATTTCTTTTTTTAAATATAATATATAAATTATTTTATTCAAAATTTTGAGCACATAAAAGAGCAACATTTCAACAATATTGAAAAAAAATTTCATCCAAGAATTTGGGAAATTCAGCCGGTGGGACCTGGTTTCCGGAGACTCCTCAAAAAAAAGTGTCCTCGTGGTGGTCAGGATAACTCATGATAGCTTTATCTGAAATTAAAAAACCAATTTTTTTCTGTTAGTAGATAAGTATAGCTCGTGATTGAACGAAGTACAAAAAAAAAAATTGAAATTTGAATTTTTGGCAGGGTTGTATGCAAAATAGTTCAATTTTTGGTAAAATTTATACTACGTATAGCCTTGTAAAATTAGTTGTAATCGAAAAAAAAGCCTTCGTTCAATCATTAGTCAATGCTATTTTGAAGAAGTGTGCAAAATTTCAATAAGATCGGTGCATTAGTTTTTGAGAAATCGTGTCCACCGACTTCAAAAATAGTGTTTTGAGTTAAATGCGTATACTTGCGTCGCTCCCGGCCGGTCTTTCCCAACGGGGGGAATTCCCAAAGGCTCTCTCTCCTAGACTTTTAATCCGATTGACTTAAAACTTTGGGAGAATATTCTAGACATATTGTACTATTAGATAATAAAATTTAAAAAATGGATGTTTTTTAGTTTTCAAACCCACGTAACCCCTTAATGATATTAATAGTTATCATTTTTGCAATTAAATATAAATATGTTGTAATTTCCGCCGAAAAAAAATAACGAATAGACTTAGCAACAGTGGCAGTGGCACGACTGACTCGTTAAGGATGTTGCTTAGGATCTCTGCGGGGCAGGCGACAAGGGGGTAACCCATATTCGTCAAACCGGGCGCTTTTAGCGGCTGTCAACTTTTGAATAATAAAATTTTCTGTTACGTAAAATAAATTTCAGCTAATATGTGAACTTCATATAATTTGCTGTTTAGAAATGTTATTAATTATTGTTTATTAACATGGTGAATACGTTATTAACCAAGTTGGAAAACGCGTAAGTTAGTTCTCAGTAACTGGTAGCACTGAGCTCAGATACGAATGCCACATCGTGAGCGCTTAGCTGTCAAACATCGTTCGCGAATTCAGTTTTTGTGTTCGACGAAAATGAAAGGATAGAAAGGAAACATCCAAAGTGAAAAACAGTACAATTGTCGGTTAACCCTTCCTTGACACACTGGGTCATTTCGACCCGGGCACATTTTTCGGCGTCCAATATTCCTAGCCAAACATAACATTTTCAAATTTTTTTTTAAACCAATAAATTTGATATATTTCAAACATCTTTTATTCCCTCATACCGAGGAAGATTTAAATAGTACTCCTGATTTTTAACCCTTCGTGGTCACCCTGGGTAGAATCGACCCGTCGATCAACTTTTGGCGTAAATATATCATATTGGGTGAGGTAAAAAGTTCTGAGCGTTTTCCGCTGGATGTCTTTAGTAAGCCATATCTGACGATGTATACATCGCATTGGGTCATACTATACGGCGATTTAAAGGTGACATTACGCTTAAAAAAAAGTTCTTTGACAGTTTTGTGTTTGGTGAAGCCAGTTGTGTGTTACAGCGTTCCAAAATGGAGGTAAAAAAAGAAAAAAATTCGATAGATTCTTCAGAACCACTACGACCAAGGTGAAAAGGCAGAGAAGGCGGCCAAAAAAATTTGTGCTGTTTATGGACCCAATACAGTATCGAATGCAACAGCAAGCGGTGGTTCCAACGATTCCGTTCTGGTAATATGGGCGTCGAAGATAAGGCACGCTGTGGTAGGCCAATCGTCGAAAATGTCGATAAAATCATGGAAATCGTCGAGTCGGACCGGTATGTGAGCACTTATTCCATTGCCCAGGAACTGAAGATTAGCCAGAAAACCGTTTGGAACCATTTGCATAAGGCTGGTCTCGAGAAAAAGCTCGATGTATGGGTGCCACACGAATTGACGCAAAATAACCTTTTGGACCGAATTGATGCCTACGATTCTTTGCTAAAACGTAACGAAATCGACTCATTTTTTAAGCGTATGGTGACGCGATGAAAAATGGGTCACATACGAGAACAACAGCCGAAAAAGATCTTAGTCCAATTGCGGTGAGCCGGCCCAAACGATCGCCAAGCCCGGATTAACGGCCAAGAAGGTTTTGCTGTGCGTTTGGTGCGATAGGAAGGGAATCCTCCACTATGAGCTGCTCCCATCGGGCCAAACACTCAATTCGGACCTCTACTGTCAACAACTGACCAGATTGAAGCGGGCGATCGACCAGAAGCGGCCAGAATTAGCGAATAGGAAGGGTGTTGTGTTTCATCAAGACAACGCTAGGCCGCACACATCTTTAACGACGCGCCAGAAGCTCCGAGAGCTTGGATGGGAGGTTCTATCGCACCCGCCGTATAGTCCAGACCTGGCACCAAGCTATCATCACCTTTTCAAGCGTTTGCAAAATTTTCTTGATGGTACAAAACTGGCCTCAAGAGAGGCTTGTAAAAATGAGCTGGTCAAGTTTTTTACCAATTGGGGGGAGGGCTTCTTCAATCGCGGAATTATGAAATTGCCTTCAAAATGGACAAAAGTTATCAAACAAAACGGCGCATATTTGATCTAAATCGGATAATCCTAACTATGTTAATTTCATCGTCAAAATAAAGCGAAAAAACGCTCAGAACTTTTTACTTCATCTAATAGTTCCCGACTTCGAATGGGACTGTATTCACCATCTTACCTGGAGTTTGTAGTATCCTCATACCATAAAATTTACCCTCTTCACATGTCGGAATAAATATCTTTTAGAACGCGCACTATGCTACTATTTTTTTCCCCAAAAGTAGCATATCTAAGCAGTATCACGTCCAAATTTTAGGTAAAAATGTTGAACTTTCACGGAACTATGAATTTGTTAGCGAAGAAGTGTCTTTTGTGTTTATACCTCTATGAATTTGTTTTAACATGTCCCCATTTTATATCTTATAAATAAATTTTTCGTACATCTGGAAAGTTCAAAGCATATTCCGTAATTTTTTAAACCACTTTGGACGGATAGTTTGATCACAATACTTTTTGAAAACTGACTGGGTAGAATCGACCCAAGGGTGACCGCCTCGATTGAATTTGCGTGACCACGAAGGGTTAAAAATGAAAAGCGACCGAAAGGCACCTGATGACAAGCAGACAAGGTCGGCTCTGGATCAAATTGACCCAGTGTGTCAAAGACGTTGCTGGATTTAAGTCTGTCAAGGAAGGGTTAAAGCAAGTAGAAAATGGAAAGCAGTGAAAAGAAGTAGTTGAGCTGGACAATGAATGCGCAGTCGAGGGACGACGCATAATTGATTTAAAGGTTATGTCGAAACAAATGCAGCTTCTGTCAAGAGGAATTATGGATGAAAAATATTAAACACGAAGAAAAACACTGCTTGGCCTCAATATTTTCTGTAGGGGCAAGTGCGGAACATGTGGACACTTTCAAGAATTTGGAATAAAACATTTTTTATATCTAAATAGGTAAAGTTGTTTTTTTTTTAAACATATCACATGTGTTAAGGGATAATCAACCTTTCTTAAACAAAAATTCTGGTCTCGATATCATTTAAATTTACAAAGATAATTAACTTTTTTTAAAAGCACCAGTTTTGTCCATAGGTTCAACACTCAATTGTACCTATGGACAGACAAAATGTACCTATGGACGTTGTTGTACCTAGGAACGGTTCACATTAATTAGATAATATGAAAGTAACAAACAAAAATAGACCTCTAAAATCAACTTCAAACAAACATAAACATACTCTATTATACTTCTTTGAGTACATTACGACACTCTTCATACACATTTTGAGTAAATTTATCGCTATACCTATCTTTTCCTAATATGAAACATGCCACGCAAACGGCAGATTCATTCTCCTCGTTAGACTCAAAATTTGCTCTATGTGACTTCGGAATACACCTAATATGATATTTTGATCTCAAAAACTACATTTGAGCATTTGGCATTGTTTTGTATTTAAACCCATGTCTAGTAATGCAGCTTTTCTTAAATATATGCACAGCAGCATTTCTTCTTCCCGGTCAAATACTTTCTTCACATCATTTCTCAATAGCTGAATGCTTTTTTTTTCTTCTAATCTTTGGTTTCTTGTAATTTCAAGTATTTAAAAATGGTTGATTTTGGTAATTGATACTTTTCAGCAACTTTTCTTATCGCATTGCCACTTTTGGCTTTTACGGCTGCTGTGAGGGTATCTGGACATATTCCCTTTCTTTTTATACCAGTTTTACTGCGAGGCACTGAAAAAATAAAACAATACAACTGATTAGCCAATGCAAAGCCAAACACAAAATGACAACATTTTGCACCAGTGGACAGTCTACAGGTATACTTGTGTTTTTGTCCACAGGTAAAAATTCAGACATAAAAAAATAAAACTGATTTGACTTTGATGTTAAAATCGACTTAGAGCCCGCGTAAAAGCACTAACTAAACAATAATCAACACAGATCGTACTGCAAACACGATCAAACCGATTTCGTAAGTATTTTTACGGTAAAACTCTTTAAAATCAAGCGTAAATATTTACTTTTTGGGACAAAAATTCCACAGCCGGCACAACGACAACCGCACGGAAAACAACGATGGCGACATGTCAAATGTATCAAGCATAGACAAACCTTCACGGTCGCGGTGAAGTTATAATTTTAGGGTTGCTAGATTCGTCGGAATCGATGGTGTCCACAGGTGCAAACGTCCATAGGTACAGCACTTGCCTCTACTCTGCAAAATATCCGGTTAGTTTGTTTGATTAGTATTAAACCAATTTTACTTATCATCTTTTTGCGAACATTTTGTGTTGTATTACAATTATTATCTTATAATCATGCAGAACAAAAATAATAATGATAAGAAATATTTGAATACTCTTTATGAAACTGCGGTGAGAAATTTATAACGAGGAAGTAATAGTTTGTGCATTTCCTAATTGTGGTGTCCATTTAAAATGGCCGACTTGACAGCAACGTTGTCACGTGTCGTAGCGCGATTTATCGTTGTACGCAAATCGGCTAAAATTTTATGTTTTATTTCAAGAATATCTCTATAATGAGGCAGACAAAACGCTTTACTCTTCGTTGAAATTTTTCATGAAGATGTCAATAATTTTTTTCCGTCTATTTGTATTAAACTTAAATTTTTTTTATTGTATTGCGAAAGTTGTATCAGAGTTATCGTATAGCTTTTCATATGTCCCCGTGTATAAGTGCCTAAATTCAATAATTTATTGCTCAAAAATCATACAACGGAATAACAAAATCTTGCACGGAGGTGTAACACCTATTTGAAAATATTCTCAATATATGTCAGGAAATTTTTAAGGTAGTACTTTCCAAAAATGGTCTCAGACGGAAAGTTTTCATTTTTGACACTAATATCGTTCAGGCTAGCAGGAAGAAGTTGTTAAAATTTCAACCACATTGACTAGCCCGTTACCGAGATATTGGCAAATGAAAATGGCATTTTTAACACGCTTAGCATAGGGCACGTGATATAATTTGTCACATATAAACTGATAATAAAAAATGCCGAGACCGAAAACGATAAAAAACGGAGAAATTATAAACAAGTGCTTGACAATGATTTTAAAAAATGACCACTTTTTCCCACAAATATCTCAAGTTATAAAAAATGTTCAAATTCTGAAATGCATGGTGAAACATGACCGCTCGAATGAGTCGTCGCGGCCGACTAGACAACGTTGCAAACAATGCCTGTTCGACAGAACGAAGAATATATATATATATATTAGGTGAAGTAAAAAGTTCTGAGCGTTTTTTAGCTTTATTTCGACGATGAAATTAACATAGTTAGGATTATCCGATGTAGATAAAATATGCGCCGTTTTGTTCGATAACTTTTGTCCATTTTGAAGGCAATTTCATAATTTCGCGATTGAAGAAGTCCTTGTCCCTATTGGTAAAAAACTTGACCAGCGCATTTTCACAAGCCTCTCTTGAGGCCAGTTTTGTACCATCAAGAAAATTTTGCAAATGCTTGAAAAAGTGATAATCGCTTGGTGCCAGGTCTGGACAATACGGCGGGTGCGATAGAACCTCCCATCCAGGCTCTCGGAGCTTCTGGCGCGTCGTTAAACCTGTGTGCAGCCTGGCGTTGTCTTGATGGAACAAGATTGGCCTTCCTATTGGCCAATTCTTGCCGCTTCTGGTCGATCGTCTGCTTCAATCTGGCCAGTTGTTGACAGTAGAGGTCCGAATTGAGTGTTTGGCCCGATGGGAGTAGCTCACAGTGGATGATTCCCTTCCAATCCCACCAAACACACAGCAAAACCTCCTTGGCCGTTAATCCGGGCTTGGCGATCATTTGGGCGGGCTCACCGCGATTTGGACGACAATCTTTTTCGGCTGTTGTTCTCGTATGTGACCTATTTTTCATCGCGTCACCATCCGTTTAAAAAATGGGTCGATTTCGTTACGTTTTAGCAAAGAATCGTAGGCATCAATTCGGTCCAAAAGGTTCTTTTGCGTCAATTCGTGTGGCACCCATGAATCGAGCTTCTTCTTGAGACCAGCCTTATGCAAATGGTTCCAAACGGTTTTCTGGCTACTCTTCAGTTCCTGGGCAATGGATTAAATGCTCACATGTCGGTCCGACGCGACGATTTTCATGATTATATCGACATTTTCGACGTTTGGCCTACCAGAGAGTGCCTCATCTTCGACGTCCATATTACCAGAACGGAATCGTTGGAACCACCGCTTTGCTGTTGCATTCGATACTGTATTGGGTCCATAAACAGCACAAATTTTTTTGGCCGCCTGCTCCGCCTTTTCACCTTGGTCGTAGTGGTACTGAAGAATGTATCGAATTTTCTCTTTTTTTTACCTTCATTTTGGAACGCTGTAAGACACAACTGGCTTCACCAAACACAAAACTGTCGAAGAACTTTTTTTTAAGCGTAATGTCACCTTTAAATCGCCGTATAGTATGACCCGATGTGATGTATACATCGTGAGATATGGCTCACTAAAGACATCTAGCGGAAAACGCTCAGAACTTTTTACTTCACCCAATATATACAGGGTCGACCATTTAACGTGACCACCCCAAATATCTCCGTTGCCTTTAGAGTGACGAAAAAAATGTCAGGAGGTAATTTGACTGATTTCGAAGGGCTGATACGGTGGTGAAAAATTCATTTTTGTCAAGGTCATTGCTTCTCAAGGTCGTCAATGGTTTTTCAAATGGGAAAATTTTTTTTATTACGACGTTGTAGCTGATATTCAGACGAATCCAACGACCTTTGATATCATGACCTTGAAATGATTTTTCATCAAAATACACGTGTAAAAACGGGAAAACGTGATGGTATTGACAATAAGAATATCCGAATAATGTAATTGAATTTTTTGTGCAAGAAAATTTATTGTAAAAACAGTTCGAAGTGATGGCCATGAACCTCGATACATTTTTGAAGACGTCGGATGAATGATACTCTTGACCTTCGAATAGTTTCTGGTGTGATGGCGGCGCAGGCTCTTGTACTTTACTTACTTTGTTACTTTGGATGGATACACTTGTCTACTGATTCTAATATTGGTAGATGTTAAACATTCTTCACTGTACTACAGTTTTACTACGTTACGATGCCAGTATTTGGAAAAACATCAGAAACATCTCCGACTATTGACATTATTGTATCCGTTGGATAACCTGTGCCGCTATCACACCAGAAAGTATTCGAAGGTCAAGAGAATCATTCATCCGACGTCTTCAAAAATGTGTCGAGGTTAATGGTCATCACTTCGAACATTTGTTACAATAAATTTTCTGCACAAAAAATCCAATTACATTATTCGGATATTCTTATTGTCAATACCATCACGATTTCCCGTTTTTACACGTGTATTTTGGTGAAAAACCATTTCAAGGTCATGATATCATAGGTCGTTGGATTCGTCTGAATATCAACTACAAAGTCTTAAGGGGCCAGTCCACTTTGGAGCCACGAAAAAAAGGCTATTTTCGCGATTTTTTTTTGAGGATTTTGTAAAAGATATGAATATAAAAGTTGTTGGGCTTGATAAATAAAGTCTTGAAATACATTAAAAAAAATTTAATTCATTTTTATTCATTTTTAAGTACAATAACTATAGTTTAACGTAACGCCTTAAAAATAGGTGGGCTAGGTAGCTCCATCACAACTCGGCAACGGCTTGTCTGAAACAAAAAAATCAAAGTCCATTAGATTCAGTATGACACCAGGTACAAAATGACCCTCGGATATAAAGTTTTATGAAAAAATATAAAAAAATGGCAGATGAAAAACGAAAAAAGTAAAAAAAACGCGTTTTTTTTTGCAGTTTTTCGCAAAAAAAGAGTAAAAATCAAAATTTTAAAACCATCAAGGGTCATCTTGTTGCGAATCATGTTTACAATATGTGGTTCAAATTTCAAGAGAATCGGTTTATTAGTTTTAGAGATACGATGGAGCGAGATTTTGAAAACGTTGTTTCGAGAAAAACGCGTTTGAAGTTTATACTATGAAAATCTCTTACCTAAACTCAATCGGCAATTCCTGCACCGTACAAAATCCCTTCTGATTGCTCATCATCGTCGATTTCTTCAAGTCTTGCTTGCTTTCGTTTGGTTCTGGTCTCTTTTGAGCATTCAGAACTGCGGCGGTTTGCAAAGCGAACACGCTCGTCATCGCGATTGTCGGCGAATCCGATGGCGATCGGGCCGAGTTTGACGCCCATTATTTCCATTATTTTAAGCACTGGACGTAATCCTTCATTAAAGACACACGCGGAAACTTTGCAGGCAATGTCTACGATTTTTTTTGCCGTTGAACATGTGTTTAGGTGCCATATTCCAAACGCCGTTGTTAAAACTTTCATTATTGTTTTGCGTATGGCCATCTAAACACCTTTTGAGCAGTTCTGTTTTGGTGAGATCCTCGTAAATAGGTTTTAAAACTTCCTGTACTTCCTCAGAAAGAGCAGGAGGATGTTTGTAATGTTGCTGAAGTGCCTTAGCTTTGAGGTACGCGCCATACGCTCAGGTAGACGAAATGAGGTCCTGACGTTCAGGTAAAAAAAAAAATACTTAGAGAGCTCGGATTTTCTTAAAATTTTGACACAATATTTCTGAATGTATGTACTTTCGAAAACAGTAAAAAAATCGATTTTTTGAAATTTTCAAAGTGGACTGGCCCCTTAATAAAAAAAACATGTTTCCATTTGAAAAACCATTGATGACCTGGAGAACGCAAAAACTATGGCCTTGACAAAAATGAATTTTTCACCACTGTATCAGCCCTTCGAAATCAATCAAATTACCTTCTGACATTTTTTTCGTTACTCTAAAGTCAACGGAGATATTTGGGGTGGTCACGTTAAATGGTCCACCCTGTATATTGTTGTCGTATCTGAATGACATTTTGCACCATTTTTGGTTGTGTGCTTTTTTCCTGTGGGAACAGCTGTGCATTTCGCGCACTTTTCACATACACTTGTGAAAGAAGACGTCAATCTGTACTGTGCTTCATTCTCAATACTTTTAGGGACAACATTTCTTTGCAGTTGCAGCAAATTAACTTTTTTGTAAGTTCGTTCACTTCCGCAATGCGTCTCCCATTCGGTTGTTCACTTTGTTCAGCGCGACCGTCGTCACTTTGTCTCATTTTCTGTTTTTTTTTCATTTCGCTAAACTTTAATCGTTTTTCTAAAATTATTTTTTTATTTATGAAATGGCCTTTATAACGCTCTCGATGTTGATTTATTTTGTAAAATTGTTGATTCGTACAATGCACATAAGACACGAGCTATCGACGAAGCGACTATAAGTAAGGTTAGAATTGTATAGAATAGCTACAGCTGGCGAGCGACGTTGCCTCGCTTACGAACCCTATGCTCGATGTATGTGTGCGACTCATCCGTATACACAAACTTTCTTAGTGTTGATAAGGGCACTGAATAAGAGCTGCTAAAAGTTTTAGACTGCAGCCAAGACGACTGTTCTAACAATCCATCTCAATTTAATAACTACCCGACTAGAAATTGACGTTGGGTTTTTGTACAGTTCATTGCTGGGTCAACCCAATTCCTTGTTGGGTCATTATCGGGCTTCCCTATCAGGTTCTTTTACGGTGTGTAACGATCTTCTAGGGTTTTCTTTGGGTTCTGTCAGGTTTTGCCTCGGGTAAGCCCAATTTTTTGTTGGGTTCTTATCGGGCTACCCTAACCGGTCCTACCATTAACCCACTGAAATCAGTAGCGTTGCATGGATTTGGGTTGGGAATTTTTTAACACGTTATAAAAATTTGTTGCATGTAAAGTCGTGTTCACGCACTTTATAAGATTTTCTCTGATGCCAAAATATACAAATTCACCCCTTCCGTCGACGCCGAGTTGTTCGATGACGCGGTTCGTTTTATTCGTACCTAGGAATGTTTTTACACTCTTCGGTAAATTCGGATAGTCCTGTTTTCTTAAAATATTGAGCAACAGTTGTAAGCGCGAGTGGGGGATTGCTGGGGTTCGCAGAGCCCATTTTTTGATATTTTCGAGTGTGTCGAATTCTCCATTTTCACTCGCTGCTTCTTCATCGTTATCATCTTCATGATGCCCAACATTATCATCGTCGAAAAAGTTATCTTCATCACTGTTTTCCACTACTACACGATTAAATTCCTCTCTTGGCTGTTCTTCAGTTTGTTCATTGTCACTGTGCCTAACCTCAAAATCACTGTTACTGTGCCTAACCTCAAAATCATTGTCACTGTGCCTAGCCCCAAAATCTTCCGGTCTTTCATCATTCGACTGTTCTTCAGTCTCCCAATTAGACGTTTCAATTGATAAGCGATTGTTTTTTGCTGATAAACCGCGAAGGGCACGATGTTTTCTTACTCGTAATCGAGTTAATTCTTTGCTTTGCCTGGCTCTCAACATTTTATACGTACACCGATTCTCTCTCTTCCTCTATATATATGCCGTTTCAAGTTTTCATCCCCACCTCCTCCAATCCACAGATAGGTAAGATAAAATTTTAAGGTATTGTTTACTTTTCAAACAAAATACCGCACAACAAAATCAAATGAAAAATTAAGTTCCGAATAAAAATGAAAAAAATTCCGAATAAAACAATAAGAAAAGATCTACAATGAAAAAAAAAAAATCTCATAAGATCCACTTATTATTGCAGTATCTATCAAAAATGTATTTGTATATCTATTTATTATTGCGAAGTATAAGGTTTATATGTTCACCTATGACTCATGTGGTTACCCCTACATAAACATTGTTGGGACCTTACATCATTACCTTATCCAAACCCCAGATGGGATAACCCTGTTAAAACGTTATAAGGACGTTATCGGTACTTCCCATCGCAGGGTTGTCCCAATACTATCTTTATCAGGACCTTGAGAGGCATTCCCTATTTAGGGTTCACCTGAAAAGGTCCTTATGCCGTATAGGGTTGTCCCTATGAAAATTTCTAGTCGGGTATGTCATGTTTGGACTTTTGAATGGTAAGATATTGTCCATATGTATCTTGAGAATAGTTTAATTCATGAATTTCTAGAAATATCGCCTATTCGAAAATGATGAAACGATGATCTCAAATCATGTTCACTTTTTAACGGGGCTGTCGCGTCTGTTCTGCCTTAATATTACGCGATTGCTGAACAACCTCCTTAAAACGTCGTCGGCTCCAGGTTATTTACGTGATGAAAAACGTTAATCGTTCAACATTTTATAGCCTTTGATTTGACGACGTCGAGAAAACGTTAAAAATGTCGAGCGGACGAATAAATACGACATTTTGTTATAAAGTTAAAATGCTGTAAGCGGACGTACAAAAATTACGTAACGCCAAAGTCCCCGAGTTTCGCCCCCCCCCCCCCTCCCCTCGCTTACCATGAACGTAACGCCTCGCCGGACCCCCCCCCCCCCCCCCCCCCCCCCGCAGCTATTCCGTTAAGTAAAGGGTGCTTTGTGAAAAGTTTTAGGCTTATATTCAGGAAAGAAAGAATTTTCAGTCCCCAATAATAATTCATTCTTTAATAAACAAATACAATTTTTATTAAACAATAAAATATCGTGTTATATTGTGAATAAACGAAAATCTATTCATAGGACGACATACGATTATTCTAGGAATCCTATATTGTCTCCTATGAACGGATTTTTGTTCCATTTTGTCACAGATTCTATCAGAGTCAAATCAGAATCGGAATCGGCTTCGGCGGTGGTCACACCTTCTGTGTCTTCTACCTTTGCGTCTTCTTCGGCCACCCACCTCACCATATCAGGTGTTAACTGGCACAGTAGCTTTCCCTGACACCGCGCGATAACTCGCCTAATGGGGACTTAATGCACTGATTTGACGAGGACAAAAAAATGTTCTCTTCATTGTCTCATCGATATCTTGATGAAAGGTTATCTGTAAATAAAAAGTAAAAAATTTACCGATATCTATCAAATGTAGCTATCTGATAGATATTTGATTTGATAGATACTTTAAAAATGGTAATCAGCAACATTTTGAAAATCGGCTACGTACAACCTTAGTTACTGCGATGACAAAAATTTCAAAAAAATTGAAAATCGGTCGATAAGTTTTTGAGTATTCGCTGAGACAAGGTCGAAAAAAGTTGTTTCGAGAAAAACGCGTCCAACGTTTTCGTTCCGTTTTTCTTGATATAAAGTTATGTTTTTCCTAGAATATTGATATACATTAAAGTATCTAGCCCCGGGCGATATGACGGTTCTTCATCTTCATTATATTTCAAAAAATAATAAGACCCTGCACTTCACCTATTGTGAACGATGCCATATCTGTAGGGACTGAGGGTCCTAACCGGTCGCGGTAAATGTTCTCACTAAAGTGACTGTAACTTCGTCAATTTTCGGACTTTGGGCTTAAAACTTTGCGAACATATTTTTTAATATATGTACTTTCAAGAATTATGAAAAAAAATGTTTTTCAAATATTGTTTGGGGAAAGTGGGAAAGGGGGAGGGCTGTCAACTTTCCGTGGTAAAATTGCGCGCGTATATGTTGAAGAACAGAAACAATATCTGCTGTTAGTCGTCAGCGAACATCGGAAAAACATGCCAAATTTTAATATCAGTACGATTGCACATGCTATAAAGAATTAAGATAAAGTTACATTCGATTTCATTCATTTTCAGAATAATTTTGTTTAAACCCTGGTAGCAACCCCTAAATATCGTAAGGGCTCCCTGTGGAACCTATACAATATTTTTTTTTCTCTATTTGTCACAATTTGATCACATGTCCCGCAAAAAATAAAAAATAAAATAAAAACCGGACAACCCTAATGAACAGGTTATAACGAGATTCAGCATGCAGTACCAACGTTATAGCCAATTCGTCGTTGTAAGCAATGTCGTTATAAGTGTTTTAGACTGTATATACTTTCGAATAAAACAAACTTGGATGAAATCGGCCAAATTGTTTTTGAGATAATAATACCCAAAATTGACTTATTTTTTCCGCCGTCGACTCGGGCGTGTCCCCTTAAGGATGTTTAAACATAGTCCCCCCTCACATACTATTCTCCTTTATATTTGTTTTTACACATTATATACACACGCCTCCGTTTTTACAAAATTTTATACATTGCAATTTTCGTCTCTTTGCGCTACATGCCCTACCAATGCCTCGAAATCTCAAAAACTATAAAGCCTACAAACTTGAAATTTGGCAGGTAAGTTTTGTTATAGGGTATAGACATCCGCTAAGAAAGAATTTTATGAAAGGGATGAATTAAGGGTGTAAAATGGGGGGTGAAAGTTTGTATGGAAATTAAAAAAAAATTTGGTCGTATTTACTTGAAATTTGGTATCCGTGCTTCTTGACCCAACAATGAAACACGGATTTTAGAATTTTTCTAGAAATTTAACGCCTAAGGGGAGAAAGGGGTTGGCAAACTTTGTATGGAAAATAAAAAAAATCGGGTCAAAGGGTCTAGCCGGATAAGAATGGTGAATCTGCCCCCACCGAATTTTGTGGCGCCGATTTTTTCCCAAGTCCCTAACCTAAAAAAACAATTTTGTGCAAAATTACAGCTTTCTACATCGATGCCGAGGGGTCTTCCTGCTGAAAAAACGTGTTTTTTCGATTTTTGCAGTTTTTAAATACCAAGAGGCGACCGAAAAATCTGAAAAAATTCGGAAAAATCAGAAACATGTCAATATTAGTGGGAATTTTTTTTTCGTTTTTTAAAATGCTAAACTCCCTTTTTAATCATCAAATCTTCCTTTAAAAACATTATTTTGTAGTGAAGAGATTTTTCTACTATTATGACAAAAATTGACATGATTTTACTCTTTATTCCCTACATTTAAAAAAAAAAGTCTCAAAATTCGACCTGCAACACATTGAAAAAAAAATAAAAACGACAAAATTTTTCATTTTTTATTGGAAATCCATACATAAATCATTCTTTCAGTTTAATAAATGGGTGCTCATGGCTGGAGTAGTTATGAGAAATGAGACATGACATCTAGATCGATTGCGTAATTCAATTTAGTTCGATGCATCCACACTAGTGGCGCCACTTGAACTGTGCGGTTTTACCGACAGCTATGCTGAGATGAGTATGTTTACGCGAACTTTTGGTCAAGCTAATAAGCTGAAATATTCAGATCCGCGTAAACTGTCAAACAACTGTGAAAGGGTACGTTTACGCAAGCCGCAATTCTGTAACGCTGCGCTGTTACCTTACTACTGTAGAAAAAACTCGCGTAAACGCCATCAGTTCGTTCTTCATGTTATTATGCATGCGTGTTTGACCGTTTACGTGACTAGAATATCTTAGCGTAACGTGAGCAAGTGTCTGCATAAACATACTCAATGATTTTCTCATCAACATGTTATTAAATGACGTCGAAAAATAAAAAATATCCAAAATCAGCGTAAAAATCCTATTGTTTACATCTGTTTGTTATGTCTGACAACTACTCCAGCCTTGAGCACCCATTTATTAAACCGAAAGAATGATTTATGTATGGATTTCCAATGAAAAATGACAAATTTTGTCGTTTTTATTTTTTTCCAATGTGTTGCAGATCGAATTTTGAGACTTTTTTTTTTTTTGAAATGTAGGGAATGAAGAGTAAAATCATGTAAATTTTTGTCATAATAGTAGAAAAATCTCTTCGCTACAAAATAATGTTTCTGAAGGAAGATTCGATGATTAAAAATAGAGTTCAGCATTTAAAAAAAAGAAAATAATTTTTCCATTAACATTGACATGTTTCTGATTTTACAGAATTTTTTCAGATTTTTCGGTCGCCTCTTAGTATTTAATAACTGCAAAAATGGAAAAAACACGTTTTTTCAGCAGGAAGACCCCTCGGAATCGATGTAGAAAGCTGTAATTTTGCACAACATTTTTTTTTAGGTTAGAAACTTAGGAAAAAATCAGCGCCACAAAATACGGTGGGGGCAGATTCACCATTCTTATCTGGCTAGACCCTTTACTTGAAACTTTGTACAAGGGCTCCTAAACACAATTAATGGAATTTCAGCGTTTTTGGAAATTCAATCCTTAAGGGGGAAAGGGGGTCGCAAAGTTTGTATGGGAAAAGATAAAACAGTTCTGTGACTGACTGACTGACTGGCATATAGACAACGCACAGCCTAAACTGCTGAAGATGGAAACATGAAATTTTGAAAATATGTTTCGCACAAGGTGTAGAGGTGCATTAAGAGAGGTTTTTTCGAAAGTCAATTTTAAGGGGGTGTAATGGGGTGTAAAAGTTTGAATGGAAAATTGTATTCCTTGCGTGTATGAACTTGAAACTTGGTATATAACACATGGGTCATTAAGTCCCGGGACTAACCAGTAAAAACACATTTTTTTTTGAAAAATGCGACTTTATTCATCAACATAGTGACCTTCCATAGCGATACAATTATTCCGATAGGAATCATTTCAGGAGGTCGGGAAATGACAAATTATGATAAACAATATAGTCGTAGGTTCGAATCCATGTTTAGGCGAAATATTTTCTCCGATAGGAATCATTTCAGGAGGTCGGGAAATGACAAATTATGATAAACAATCATACAGGTAGTACTCTCAATTGAGAATTTTTGAATTTATGAATATTTTCTACATTTAGTAGACATACCATTCAATATGGTAAAAATTACTATTTTTTGATAGTGTAAGGTAATATCCATTTTATGAAGACCTACTATATTATATAGCATTGAACAATCAACGTATGCTTGTAAGATTGTTGGTTGCGGTTAACATATGAGCATAGTTAACACAACTGCTAAAATATCATAAGCAGTACTATATTTTAGGCAGTAACCATGACTATAAAATATTATTGTCCCCTCAGGGAAATATAAAATATGGTTAAAATATGGTTTAAGTTACGATACATTTCTCTCAGTGCAGATAACTGACGCGATTATACCTAACCAGTTCCTCTATTTTTTGCCACAGTTCTTCCCCTTCTTTGTACTCCAGCACCCCTTCTAGCTTTTCCACTACTTCGGCTGTGATTTCTGCCTTCACTACCTCACATCCGCAAATGTGTTCCAAGCTTTCCTCCCATCCCTGGCAAATTCGGCAGCTATTGTCCTTATATTCTCATTCTAACTCGAGCTATTTCACATCAAAGTTAGCTCATGCTCACCAAAAAGCTGCTTTTTATGGTGTTGGCGTTTGCATCGTTGGCATGCAACCAAAATTCTTCTTGATTTTTCCATTTCTTTTTTTTTCTCTATTGTCGAGAATCGTTGCAGATTTTGGTTATAAATTTTTAATTAGAATTCTCAAAAATGTTTCAGTGATTTTCGTAGTCTACATGTGCAAAAAAATACGGCAATACGAAAAAAAATATATTCATTGCATTCCAACGATGCGAACCATAATATCGTCAGCTTTTAAAGAACACGGTTTTGATAAAAAAAAATCCATTAAACTTTTCGGTTTAGTTGAAACGGTGCTAAAATTTGTATTTCTTATCCTAAAGTTAATGATTGCAGGACTATAAAGTATACGTTCTGCATTCATCTCTAAACCTCTGAAACGCTTATTTGCTCTTGTCTCCGACGCATTCCGGCCTCCCTTGTGTTCTCTTGTCCTCGGAGCTCAGCAGTGCTGACCCGTTGATCGTCCTCTCAGGCTGCGTGGGCGTGCACGTATTGGTCACAATGGATTCCCATGGCTGTCATTATTTGTAATAAGGCTGTGGTGCCTTCATTGGAAGTGCAGACTGCTATGAGCCGTTAATTTAACGATCATAGCGCCACTGGGAAGGATTTTTCGACTAATTTTCCAAATAAGTTCATTATAACTTTGTTTTGATAGCGTTGAGAACATTTACTGGTAACGGGTTGTACTCGTGTAAAACGTCTTTTATATTTTATCTTGCTACCGTGTGTAAGCTGCCATTGGCATTATGAGTCGGCGCCTTCAGGAAAATTTTGAAGTTTCGAATTTTCATATGTCGAGCTACAATGATAATATGTTGCCCTAATTGCGTTGTTCATATGTTTTATTAAGTTATTGCAGCGTTGACGTGAAGTCAGCCTATGAACAGTTCTTAATGAACAGTCAAATGGATCAATCATTTTGCCCGACAATTTTTTTCTGCCTTGCTGTTTTTTCTTCAACTCATGTGATCGTTGCCCGTTGATTTTTGGGACTGGCCTATACAATCGTTTTTTTTATTGAGAGTAATTAGGACCTGAATATAAAATACCATTGTACGTTTTTTAATCGCTGTCTCCGATTTAATTGACGTATTTTTTTCGAAACGACGTAGCTTCCGTAAATTTAAACCGATTTTAATGAAATTAGTATAACATCTTAAGATAGTAGTTTTGCCAAGGTATTTTTCTATAGATTTCTATTTTAATTTTAAGGGCTCATTCAGGGCACTATTAAAAGATTACCTGCAAAATTTTAAAAGGATTCACCGTTCCGTTTTCGAGATATTGGCAATCAAAGATTTCATAGTTTTACACGTGTTCTTATGGAGAGCAGTGGAAAATTTTACATTTCACGGAATAATTTCGAAACTTTTCTACAGATTTTTATTTAATTCTCAATTACAGAGGAACATATGACGAAGTGGGTAAAAAAATCATGAATTTTGACCGTCTAGTTTCAGAGATGTAGCGATTTAAATTAAGCAATGTCTAGCGACGCTAGCGTCACGACGCGATTGGATCAGATTAGGACTAGATTATGTGTACATATCCGTATACGCAGAGTATCTACGCTTTAGTACCCGGAATGGATAGTCTGATAGAAAAGTGAGGGTTAGGTAAACATTATATTAGGCGTTTTTATCATTACTTTATAAGTTTTTACATCCCGATAAGATCTACAACCTGCATTGTAAGGATATTGCGCAATATTTCGAAGCTTTCATCGATTGAGCGGAGCATAAACTTTTCAACGTGACTGTGGCGAGACTACTACCTTAAGAATATTTTCATTATACGAAATATACTTCCGATGTTATAGTTTGATTCTTTTATCTAGATAGAAAATTAGATATAATAGATAAGAATAGTTAGATTTTTTATTTGAATAGAAAAATCGATAGACTAATAGATAAAGAATAGTTTGACTCTTCTATCTTAGATAGACAATTCTTCCTAAGGGGTAGGAATTCTTCCTAAGCTGGTACGTTTGGCAAAAAAAAGTTTTTTTTTGTTTGGAATTTTACCTTTTCTTCTAGTGTGACATCGTAAAAATATCTTTTTTTTGCAGGCAATTCTTAAGATGTGATAGATTTTTCTATCTCGATAGAACATTAGATATAATGATAGATAAAGAATAGTTACATTCTTATATCTACACAGAAAATTCTTCCTAAGGGACTATACCTCGTTAGATGGGCAAAAAAGATGTGTTTTAGGAATTCTACATTTTCTTCTTGTAAAGGAATTATTCGCACAATTTCATACTAGCAACAATGTGAACTTCAAAAAGCACATTTGACCCAACTAACTCGATATAGAAGTTAGCTTTCGAGTTTATCCATAATACGATCACTGCACGATGTTCCCCCTCAGGATGTGCGCGCAGCTCTCTGGATCTTTACACTCAACATTTACCTGAATCCGTCAAACCACTTACCAGATGAATTCCTCTCTCCTAAAACGTGTCATTACGACTTGAACAAATGATTTCCTCGAAATTATCACTCGATGAGACGTTTATTTTAAATGACAGATATGATTCAAATACAAGCATAACCTTGAGTCTGTTAAACATTTTCGTAGAAACAAAAAAAAATTGATTGCTCCAAGTGAAACTACACTAAACGTACTGCATTTAAGGCCTTATATACGCGAAAAATTTCAAAATTTTTCATTTTTTAAAATTTTTTGATTCCATTAGCCTGAACGGTTAGGAATATTTTAAGCTTTACAGAATTGAAAAATTCCAGGATGCTATTAAATAAGGTAAGATTGCATTTATAATAGATACCGCGCGGCGCGCCCGACCGCCAACTTCAAAGCCGTTTTTCCACGATTCACTTTTTTGAACCTTGTGAAAGTTCTAACTCTTGAACGAAGGTTCAGATCGCTTTGAAATTTTTACAACATATTCTTAGTATCATCACCTATCGTGTGAACCACAGAAACAAAAATTTCAATGACACAAAAAAATATAAAAAATAAAATACCGACAGAAAATTGAGTAAAAAATTTTAAGTTTCGAATTTTTATTATAATAATTTTTTTTAAATATTATTGTTGGTTCACACTGAAGATACATTCATTATGCAATTATAAATATGTTCATTTTTTTTTCAGACACCCAGATCGATGCCGAGAACTTTCACCATGAACGCGCGCGCAAAAAAAATACATTGCTTTATTATGTTATATCTCCGCCATTTGTTAATATTTTTGATTTTTTTTACTTATACATAACCATGTGCATAAATGATCTGTAAAAAAAATGTTGTCAATATATGCGTCATTTTTTTTTAACCGCGTCTAGAAAAGTACCTTCGAAAATCGGCGAAATCGCGTATATAAAGCCTTAATTCAATACCACATTTTTTTATGTTACGCGCGTTGCTCGTCGGTCGGTCGGTTGCTGAAAATCCTGGGACAAAGTCTTCTTCCTTATTGCAATTTGAGGAAACGACGATATACACATTGTCTTTTCACCGACCGCGAGATGGTTTTTTCTCCCGAAATATCAGTTTTTTTTAGAGAATAATTGGAGCTTGTAGAACAGCGATCCTCTGACGTCCGGGCTTGGCGGCTCGTGTGCGCCTCTTGCTCGTATGGGGTACATTCACGGAACATCGGGTACGAAAATTGCGGCGTTTCTCATTCTTCGAGTATATAGAAAAAGAGCTCGAAGGCTCGTCCATCCGGGACGAAATGTCCCATATCTCTAGAAAGCTCGTAAAACCGATATTCCATAACAATGGGTGGCATATAGTTGAACGAATATTGCGCGTATACGTACACGCGCGTACACCCACGCACAGCCCTAGTCATTTTCTCTCTTCGACCCCGATGGACGTTTTGCTGGTTCGGATATATTGCGCTACTGGCCATACCATGGCACATAACACTGACCACGTTTGACCCAACGACCGGTGCTTTCCCCATCGTTAATTAACCGCTTGGAGTGTCGAGACCGCCGTTGCCGAAGCCGAGGGGCAGGGGAATATCCTGGTGGGATGAGGCTCCTGCCAGGCTTAACGATTTGCGTAAGCGTCGCGGTGAATCGATCGTATATAACCGTGATGATACGACTCTACGATATTTTGCCCTACTTCAAGCGACGTGCGGTTACGAAATCTTTTCTCATCATTTCCTCAATTTTCATCATACTTTGATGTACGTACCTCTGTCGCGAAATCATATGAATTTGGTTTCCTTTCGCTGAAACGAAAAGCGAGTTCTCATGATCATTACGGTATTATTATGATCCTGAAATTGAAATTGCCTTCCACGCTCAGCTATCAAGTGATATATATATATATATATTGATATATATGTCTGTTGGTTTATTATGAACTTTGGTAATACATATGGTATTCAGGCATTTATACTCGAGATATAGCAGTACAATATTATTTAGCAATCTCGTGCGAATCCTTATCAAGCTGGCTTTCTCAACCCTGATATTACTGTGGCACCACATCAACATACGTAGACAAATGATGATAAAATGCCCGCGTATGTACGTATACAGGGTGGCCCGAAGAGTACCGGGCAAGAGTGAAATCTAGATGCCTCGTATCGATTCCTTTCCGAATTTCTCCCATGTATGTTCTAAGATCTTTGTTAGTTTTCGAGAGAAAAGCATTTTTAATAATTTTTATCGAGATTTTCTGTAGCATGGGTTTTTATTTATTTTTACATTTTGGGTATGTAGGTACTTTCCTCTTGGAAGGGTTTAAAAGCAATTGGGAGTCTTTTGGACTAGCATCAGTATTTGATGTACCACAACCATTTTTTCCTCGCTTTTTTGTGCGTGTAAACGCGACCTAAAGCAGGTCTTTTAGGGTCTAGACCCTAGGAATGTGCGCGCGCACGTTTTTCACGCTCACGATCATGGCACGCCGTTGTGGAACAGCTGTCAGTCGTTAGGTGCTGCCCTCAGTCGTTAGGTCAAAGAGTTACGTACGTTGAAACGTTGTTTACGGAAAGAAACATAACCATGCTTTCACGTGACACCGCGACAAAGTATCATCGATATCGCCGCGACATAAAGTATTAATAAGAAAATAAAATAAAAAGTGAATGATATTGAGAAACAGAGGCGCGGTGAGTGGTTGCAATGCACGCCACCCGATCTTAAGGAAGCCGCGACAAAGACTACCTTGTTATAAATGACTAATAAGATAATAGATTAAAATATGTTGATACATTTCAAAATTACGTTTAGTGTCTCACGAGGGGTCTCCGTCCCCTCCATTCCCACGCGGCGCGTGCGATACAGCTTCTATGTGCGATACACCTTTCGGATGCAATACATCTTCTGCACGTGCTTGCGGCCTTATGTATTTCACAATACCAAAGCTCGGAAAACATGGTTTTGTTATATTAGATGAAGTAAAAAGTTCTGAGCGTTTTTTCGCTTTATTTCGACGATGAAATTAACATATTTAGGATTATCCGATTTAGATCAAATATACGCCGTTTTGTTCGATAATCTTTTCCATTTTGAAGGCAATTTCATAATTCCGTGATTAAAGAAGTCCTCGTCCCTATTGGTAAAAAACATGACCAGCTCATTTTCACAAGCCTCTCTTCAGGCCAGTTTTGTACCATCAAGACAATTTTGCAAATGCTTGAAAAGGTGATAATCGCTTGGTGTCAGGTCTGGACTTTACGGCGGGTGCGCTAGAACCTCCCACCCAAGCTCTCGGAGTTTCTGGCGCGTCGTTAAAGATGTATGCGGCGTGGCGTTGTCTTGATGGAACACAACACCCTTCCTATTGGCCAATTCTGGCCGCTTCTGGTCGATCGCCTGCTTCAATCTGGTCAGTTGTTGACAGTAGAGGTCTGAATGGAGTGTTTGGCCCGATGGGAGCAGCTCATAGTGGATGATTCCCTTCCAATCCCACCAAACATACAGCAAAACCTTTTTGGCCGTTAATCCGGGCTTGGCGATCGTTTGGGCCGGCTCACTGAGATTGGACCACGATCTTTTTCGGCTGTTGTTCTCGTATGTGACCCATTTTTCATCGGCCGTCACCATCCGCTTAAAAAATGGGTCGATTTCGTTACGTTTCAGCAAAGAATCGCAGGCATCAATTCGGTCCAAAAGGTTCTTTTGCGTCAATTCGTGTGGCACCCATACATCGAGCTTCTTCTTGAGACCAGCCTTATGCAAATGGTTCCAAACGGTTTGCTGTCTAATCTTCAGTTCCTGGGCAATGGAATAAGTGCTCACATGCCGGTCCGACTCGACGATTTCCATGATTTTATCGACATTTTCGATGATTGGTCTACCAGAGCGTGCCTTATCTTCGACGTCCATATTACCAGAACGGAATCGTTGGAACCACCGCTTTGCTGTTGCATTCGATACTGTATTGGGTCCATAAACAGCACAATTTTTTTTGGCCGCCTGCTCCGCCTTTTCACCTTGGTCGTAGTGGTACTGAAGAATGTATCGAATTTTCTCTTTTTTTACCTCCATTTTGGAACGCTGTAACACACAACTTAACCAAATTTGGCATAGGACTAAACAGCATCACTACCTTGTCTGTAAGCGTAATTTATTTAAAAAATTGGCCATAAAAAGTACTTTTCCATATCAAAATATAAGAAAAATTTCATAAAAAATAGCAACGTCTATTTAAAAATTGTACAATTCTTCCAATTTTTTATTTTTTACTTTTTTTTTAAGCTTACAGACAAACTATGAATGTTTTCAATAAAAATCTTCAACCCTATTGGTTTCAGATGAAAAGAACGAGCCCCAGAGCGTCCACTATTTTCGAAGTCCCCAGTCGACCTGCTACAAAGCCAGCGGGATATTCAGCCATTTTTTATTTATTTGTAACTTAAAAAATACGCTTTGGTAGATCAAAGTACACCCTAAGAAATGCCAAAGTTTCGAAAATCTGAAATAATTATTTCCCTTGAAAAAAAAAATCGATAAAATCATCGATTTTTTAGCCTTGTAAAGGTATCTTCCCCTTTAAGGGGGGGGGGGGACAATCGGGAGTGGAATGTTGTATGGAAGTTCCGTCGTTTTTAAAAAAACCATTACAACTGCTACTCAGTCTATTCGCTATACATTCAGAATAACTTATGTCAGCCTTAAAAAAAAAAAATCCCTTAAGGAGTTGGAAAGTATCACGAAGTATTACATATTATAGTACACCTTTTCTACATTGATCGTGGCGTGATCGTGTATCGCACAGTTCAATATCCACGCTTTCACGACCAAACAATCAACGACGAATCGCGCTCTACTAATCGCACGTTTCTGGTAGGAAACAGATGAACACCGGCAAACAAAAACATTGATAGTAAATACATAGCAAGCGTACATTTTAGTTATGGCCGAGAATACCCACTGGCAGGGCCCCCCTTGCCCCTATGAATGCGCACGCTTGACAGAATCGAATTGAATAAAAAACAAACAGCGACATTTCAGTTCGTGTGTGACATAACAAATGGTTTTGATTGTGAAATTCTAATTGCCAGGGACATTAGATAATATATATCACACGCATTTTCTTTGTTTCTTACAAGTGAATTTGTAATAGTCGTTACAAAGCATTACTCTTGCTGTCAAATCAATTATGCCACCCAAACGAAAAATGATCGGTCGGTCTACACATCAAGCACGAAAGAAAAAGGCAAAACGAGATTGAGAAACAGACGAGCAACAGGAAGCAAGACTGGAAACTGGTGAAAATTGGCGTGCCTATCATCCTTCTCCGAAACATCAATCCACCACGAGTTTGCAACGCTACCAGGCTTTTAGAGAAAAAGATTATGAACACCGAATCATCGAAGCTACAATTTTAAATGGAAAATTTAAAGGAGAAGATGTACTGTTGCCACGCATCCCAATGATTCCAACAGATATGCCATTCGAATTCAAACGTTTGCAATTTCCGGTGCGACTCGCATTTGCAATGACCGCCAACAAAGCACAGGACAATCGCTAAAAGTGTGTGGACTAAAATCTATGCTTCTCACATGGACAGCTGTATGTGGCCTGCTCATGCGTCAGAAAACCTTCTGATTTATTCGTTTACGCACCAAACGGAAAAACAAAAAATATTGTGTATCAAAAAGCACTTTAATTAACAGAATTAAAACACAGACACTTTCGTTCTTTGAGTGGCATTGAAATGCATGCCGGGTGCAGCTAGTTTATAAATATTTTTCAATACACACATTGTAAAAGATACTTGAAACCATATACTTTAATAGAAACAAAAAAAAAATGCAGATAAAAAAATTGCGAGGAAAGTACATACACAAAAGAGAAAAAAAGAAAAATACATGAGGTTCGTAGGGATAGGTTTTGATACGCGGCATCTAGGTTTCCCTTTTGGACGTCCGTTTTCGGGCCACCTCGTATGTATCGGGTAATGATGATTTCGAAGACATGGCAGGCCGTTCCCACTGTGGCCTATTGCCCCCATACTCAACATTCCGCAAACCCCAATGCTTCAAAATCACCGTCAGATGAATGTAACCATTTGTAAAAAGGTAATTTCAAGGATCCTGTTATTCCCAAAATAAACGGTACGATCAAAATATTTTCAAGGTCCGTAAAACAGTCGGATGTGCTGACAGTCAACGTGTAGCATAGACGCGTTCAAAATATCCTTTCCCATATATATATATATATGCATATCTGTGTATACTGCATAGGTTTCTGTTCTAGCGAGAGGTGTACGCGGGAGAGCGAGAGTAGGCAGGCAGTGAAACTCGTGCAACTAATTACTGACAAACTGGTCCCGGAACACTCGCATCTTAAGGTGTGTTGGGGGGCTAGGAAGACCGCGCGAGCGAGAGAGAGAGAGAGAGAGAGAGAGAGAGAGAGAGAGAGAAGAGGGAACGACCAAGAGAGAGAGAGAGAGAGAGAGAGAGAGAGAGAGAGAGAGAGAGACTGAGAGAGAATCCTCTGTGTGCCACAGGGATACTAGGGCTGCAAGAGCACGAACGGTTTGAGCCACTGTTCTAACTACACCCTCGGGAATGAGGAGTTTGGAATTTCCAGTGCAAGGCACATGTTAACGGCACTCGCGTATAAGCTCGTTAGACGAATTTTGAATGTTACTTTCTAATTTTTCCTCTATTTTTGGCCTCCGCGCCTTCTCCAGTATACTCAGGTATGTAAAGTTTGAAAAGTTGCAGTTTTTTTTTATTACGTGTATACAAAATTGAGTAATCGGGAAAACATGGTGGAATAAGAAAACTAGCGTTGATGAGAGGGAAACTCTATTCTTGGATACACACGAGCTGTATGTTGTTGCAAATAAAAAGTGGATCCAACTATATCTGAATTGGTATTCGGAAATTATTCTTCTATTGTATTTTCTAAGTTTCAACGTAAGGAAAATGGTATTGTAAAGGGTGTCTCAAATGACCTGACATTTTTAATTGCGCGACATTTTCTTTGTAGCAAATATAAAGTATTAATCTTTGATAACGGCCATCAGGAAGTATTGAGGTTTAGTCATGGAGAATTACACGATTGAGCAACGCATAGAAATAGTGGAAATTAACTACAAAAATGGTGAAAATTTTACAAAGACGCTTTGAAAACTCCGCACATCTTTTGGTCATCATAACGCACCATGTTGCAACACTGTGGTGAATTTAATCAGAAAATTTGCGGTTAGTGGTTCAATTCTGACCGCGTAAAGCAGTGGCCGTCCTCGTACCGGTCGTTCGAATGAAAATATAGCCGCAGTAAGTGCGAGTGTTGACGAAAGTCTTTCCATCTCGATTCGCCATCGTGCTCAGCCATTGAACATTTCAAGATACTCTGTGCAACGATTTAACGCAATATCTACATATGCATGCTTACAAGATCCAATTAGCACAAGAACTGCAGTCAGCAACCGGATATTGTGTTCCACACTTAACCTCCATGTTTGTATCTTATATTAGAATAAATTTATTCGTACTTTTCAAATAAATAATACGTTTTATTAATAAATAAAAATGTCAGGTCATTTTGAGACACCCTGTATTTCCTGATTTCCAACGTAACGAAGTTCCAATTGAAGCTTTTTCTATCACTCCCTACCCACACTTCGCAAATCTAGCCTAACTTCCGTTGCGTCCACAACTATCTTAAGGTATTCCTTTCACGAACCCGAATATTTAATAATTAACTGACTTTCGTCTATAATTAAGTAAAAATACATCCCAGTATACTGGTAACATTTCAAGCCAAGTTTATCGAACTTTTAACAAAAAAATACGTCTTTAAAAATCATTTAATTTATGTAGCACTCTATGGAGATGACATGTTGGCCACATTTCTGTTTAAGGGTAGGTTACCGTCCATGGCGATGGAAAATTTGATTTTTTTAACATAATTTGCATCCTCAAAGTGTTTAGAACACGTGAGTAAAAGGATATTTTAATATCTAAACGTTAAACTTTAAATGCGTTTTTCTGGAAAGAGCATTTTTCAGCGCGCGGAGCGCTCTACAGCTTCAACAGATGAACCGAATCACATGAATCTCTGCGCAATTGAAAGGAAATTTAATTTGCGGGGCTATCAGATGGTGATTTTGATCAAAAATGAATTTAGAAATATTTTTTTCATAGGCGAAGCAAAAAAAAACTGGGCAAAAATATTTGTGGATTTTTTTTTAACGGTGCCATTTTATTATCAAAGGGTTTTTCATAAAACAGAAGACGATAAGGCCCCCCAAATTTAGTCGAGTTAAATCATTTTTAATCCGTTTTTATTTAAACTGGCAACTGAACTGGTAAGGCTGTGGAGCGCCCTGCACCGACCAAAACACGCCGTACATGGCTTTATTTGACGGGAGCTGGAGCCGCCATTTTGGATTTATTTTAAATAACTAAAATTGGAATTTACTCTCTATTGATAGAAGAATAAAATACGTTAAAACCCATTTCTAAATGTATTTATTGTATATAAAAAAAATCCCGAAGTGCATGCATTTTTCATGCCTCTCGATGGTAACCTTCCCTTCATCTATACATATAAAAGAGTTTTGTGACTGATTGACTGCCTGACAAATAGACAGCTCACAGCCTAAACCGCTGAATATAAAAACATGAAATGTCGTCGATATGTTCCTTAAAAGGTGTAGAGGTGCATTAAGAAAGGATTTTTTTGAAAATCAACTCTTGAGGGGGTGAAATGGGGTGTAAAAGTTTATATGGGAAAAGTGTATGTCTTGTGTGTATCAACTTAAAACTCGGTATAAATATTTTTCAAACCAAATAATAAAACGCATATTTTAGGATTTTTAAAGCAACCCCTAATTAGGGGTGCTACGGGGTGTTGAAGTTTGTATGGGAAAATCGAATACCCTTCTTTTATCTCAATGAAATTCGGAAAATATATTCCTTAAAGGGCGTAGAAGTACACTAAAAAAGGACTTCTCGGAAATCAACCCCTAAAAGGATGAAAAGGTATGTAAAAGTTTGTATGGAAAATTATATTTCTTGCGTGTATCAACTTGAAAGTTGGAAGATATGTTCCTTAGAAGATGTAGAGTTGTACTAATTGTAAGAAAGGATTTTTCGAAAATCAACACTTGAGGGGGTGAAATGGGATGTAAACGTTGTATGGAAAAGTGTATTTCTTGCGTGTAGCAACTTGAAACTCGGTATAAATATTTTTCAAAACGTCGTTAAAACAACGCATGATTTAGGATTTTTTAAAATAAGCCCTAATAAGGGATGATGCAACTGGTAATGAAGTTTCTATGGGTCAAATTCCAGGCGAAAGAGGCTGCGGGCGAAAGATAGTAATTTGTATACTAAGTAACTCTAGATGTCTGAAATGTCACCGAATATTTAAAGAAAATATTAATGGAAAAACTTAGACAAATATGACTAGCAGACGAATCTTCATAATCGCGTTTTTTTAGAGAACATGTAAAAATGTCCAAATCCACAAAATTTATGGGGTATTTTTCATTCCACTTTATCGTTGGGTGTAGTGATTGATTGTAACGTATTTCTATTAAGGTAGTACTTTCCAAAAATGGTCTCAGACAGAAAGTTTTCATTTTTGAAACTAATATTTTTCAGGATATCCAGAACAAGTTGGTAAAATTTCCACCACATTGATTATCCCGTTACCGGGATATTCGTAATTGAAAATGGTATTTTTAACACGTTTGGCATAGGGCACGCGATAGCATTTTTCACATATGAACTGATTACTGATAATAAAAAAACCCCGAGACAGAAAACGATAAAAAACTGAGAAATTTCAAACAAGTACTTGACGATGATTAAAAAAAAAAGACCACTTTTTACCACAAAGTTCTCGAGTTATAAATGTTCAAACTTTGAGATGCATGATGAAACGTGACCGCCCGAATGAGTTATCGCGGTCGACAATGCAACGTTGCAAACAGTGCGTGTTCGATGGAACGAAGAACATATATACAGGGTGTCTCAGGATATAATGTCATCCCTGAAATGGGGGGTTGGGGGTGAAATTCTGAGTCGATTGATATAAGCATGTATGGGTCTCAGATCAACCCCTGAATTATTATTAATTTTTAAAGGCGGGCCAATCAGACGCGCCCAATGAGCGGGCTTACGCGGTGAGCGTTACGTGCGTGTAGTGTTGCCTGGCGGCGGGGTGCCCCTACGATGCGTACGCTCGCGCTCGTAGGTGTGAGCACTTGCATGCGGTCGTGTGTGCCACGCTGTACGTTCGTTTGTGGTATGGGTGGGACTCTCAGCGCCCGTCATCGGTGTGAGCGCATGGCAATAAGTGTGTAGTGCTCTCCGTTTACGTGCACTCGTTATATGGGTGCGACGGAGAAGGCACAATCGGTATGAGCGCTCGAATGTGGTAGTGCGCTTTTTCGTGCGTATTTTATTTCGTTTATTTTCTTCATCGTAAAATAAAGATGAATGGGTTTTTAAATAAAAATCTAAATAAACAATTGAATAATTGAAATTGTTTTAAATTACCGAATTAGTCCAATACATTTTGAGGGTATTTTGTAATTTTTATCATTTCAATTCGAATGAATATTCGATTAAAATGCGACAATTTCTCATTTTTTACATTCGTAGGAATTTCTTCGCAACCTTCTCTGTCTTATCAGGCATAAAAAAACTAACAAAAAATGGCGGACTTTATTAAATCCGTTTTCTCAGAAAAATTCTTTGCAAAATAGTTGATTAAACTTCATAATGAAAAGAAAATTAATAACTGAAAATTAATCCCGTATTTTTCTGTATTTTTTTTAATAGAGATTCTAACAAAACAGTGGAGTGTAAAAAAAGTAATATGTACTGAAAAAAAAATACGGAGATTTTTTCATCAGAAAAAGTAATCGATGACATAAGCTTTGTTGAAAAATGTTTTTTAATCGATTTTTCCAGTTGATTGAAGGAGTAAATCGTTTGTTAGAAATATTTTTATTATTTGAAAAAAATAAATAAATTAGGCAAGTCGGGATTGAACTCGCGATCTCGAGTTACCGCACGGCTGTCTTGGATCACTGCGCCAATGCGCAATTGGTAAATTTTGATTTAAAAAACATGTAAAATAGTTACAGGACTGAAAAAGTAGTTTCAATAAAATTGTTGAAGTGAAACTTCTATTGTCGGGGTACGAGTCGAGAAGCAGTGAAACGTTTTTCTGTAACGTTGTGGTGGGGATAGTGTTGAGCGTTTCGTACGCTATACCTGCGTAGGCCGGTATATACAGGGTGGTCCATTAACTATTAGCACCTTGGATATCTTCGAAACTATAAGGTTCACAGAAATATTTGCTGAAATGAAATTGCACAGTACGAAAGGGGCCATCCGATAGCGATAATAGTTTTTTGCAGGTGGAGGTACTTCGGACATTTGAAGGTCAACTCCATTTTTTTAAATGGATCGATATGTTTTTTTTTCTGTATCATGAAAGAGGAGCTTAAAACGAGTTCAACAACCTATAACATAAGGTCATTGAAGGTCATAGAAAGTACAGAAAGGCGTTTATCTTACTATAAACGTAGTAATTTTATTTACTACCGAAACTGTAAGTATTATCGCCTTTCTGTACTTTCCATGACCTTCAATGACCTTATGTTATAGGTCGTTGAACTCGTTTTAAGCTCCTCTTTCATGATACAGAAAAAAAACATACCGATCCATTTAAAAAAAATGGATTTGACCTTCAAATGTTCGAAGTATCTCCACCTGCAAAAAAAACTATTATCGCTATCGGATGGCCCCTTTCGTACTGTGCAATTTCATTTCCGCAAATATTTCTGTGAACCTTATAGTTTCGAAGATATCCAAGGTGCTAATAGTTATTGGACCACCCTGTATATAATACATAGACTCACCCTAGGCCCGTACTATATACATGTTTACCTTTGAACGGGACTGTCGCGCCTGTAATGCCTTAACCCCTTGACTGCAGTGACACACATATGGGAAGAAAAAAGTCGTGCCACTTTTGTGTCATGACACATATGTGGGCGTTTGAAAAAAAAACATGTTTTTACCACATCAATTTGATTGTAATTTGGTAAATCATCGTTTTTGAGGTCGCTGAATCCGAATCTGAAATCGGATTTCCAAAATTTGACATGGCGGATCCAATATGGCGGATGCAAATTCGAAAAATAGTTTGTTTCCGACGAAAGTGAGTATGTGATGGTTTTTGCGGTCGCTGAATCCGAATCTGAAATCGAATTTCTAAAATTCAAAATGGCGGATCCAATATGACGGACGCAAATTCGAAAAATAGTTTGGTTTCGACGAATGTGAATATGTTATGGTTTTTGAGGTCGCTGAATCCGAATCTGAGATCGGATTTCTAAAATTCAAAATGGCGGGAGAAAATTCGAAAATTATACATGTTTGTGGTCGCGAATTTCGAATTTGAGTCCTTGACTCTAAGTATCTGAAGCTGGATATATTATGACGAATAAACATTTAGCAAACCATTTATGACAAATTATCAATAGTAAAAAATGTAAAAGAATATTTTTTTGGTTTTATATCCCGCTCTCTGCCGTACCCAGAGTCACGAATCGAGGACGTGGCGGTTGTTGACTCCGATGTTGTATTTTTTTTGTACTCTTTGTATTAAAATGTTTTTTGTGTTTTTTGTATTAAACATTTTTTTGTGCTTTTTGTGTTACAGATTTTTTTCTACTTTTTGTATTTTGATTTTTTTTTAGCTTTTTGTATTTTTCAATTTTATTTTTACTATTCATATTTAAAAAAAAATTTGTCGTATTTTTCGTGTATCACGCTAAATAAAGTCGGTCTATTTCAAGCGTGAGTGTTGTGACTTTATTTCAGTGACCCAGAAGCCTATACGAGACAACAAAAATTCTCGCTAGATATTTATATTGTTTATATTATTTTTTATGTTATGTTAGATATTTTATCGCATCTAGGCGCTCAAATTCAAATCAACTCAATCAGATTAAAACTGAAATTTTCTCCCCCCATATTCGATCCGCCATTTTTAATATTGAAAATCCGATTTCAGATTCGGATTCAGCATCCTCGAAAATCATAAGATACTTAGTTTTGTCAGCATCAAACTATTTCTCGAATTTGCATCCGCCATAGTGGATCCACCATTTTGAAGTTTGGAAATCCGATTTCAGATTCGGATTCAGCAACCTCAAAAACCGTAATACTGAAATTATAGGATAGCTTTATGAAATTTTTTTTCCAACCTATAAGTGGCACGAAAATCTCATTTTCGCCTGACCGCTAAGGGGTTAAGCGCCACTGTAATCTACTAATGATTCAAAAGGGCCCTACGTATGCGCCCACAAAATACGGCCCTCCGCGAAAGGAATACCGCAAGCTACACTATATCGCATTCACCGAGGGCACTAAGAGGCTAAGCGGTCACCGCTCCGAGTATCGGTGTTCCACAATGCTGCTTAACACGGAGGACCGTCGGAGTCTTATTGTCATTATTTGCGCCAATTATATTAGGAAATATTAATTGGCGTAAATGATGAAGAGGCTGCGGAACGTGTGATTTTCTCTCGACATTTTATAGTTATTGGTTTACGAATCGTCTATGACATATGGTACGACAAGAAAAGTCAGGGATTTCAACGATTATTTTTAGATGAGACGTCTGATACGATACGATGACAGATCTGTTGATAGAGTGTCGATGAGAAGTGAATATCCTTTTTAACAGCTACAACCAACTTTTTCTACTTGTACTATATTTGGATTTAACTGAAGGTTTATAATAGATTTTTGTACGTTCCACTACATCCTTTCTGAGTGAAACAGAATTAAAATCCACCCAATTTAGGTCAGTTTTTTTGGAGTCGATTTACTAATCCGTTAAAGAATTTTAAGGATTTTAAATTTCAACAGGTTAGCATTCGTTTTGCTTTCAGATTTGTGTGTTTGTTTTAGTCTCAGATAATCAGAGAAATTATTATGAATTAATGGCACTTAATGTGTTCGATTTGTTGTGAGGGTCATTTAGGTATGAAGGAAACTTTTTTAGCATTGAACATGCTTTTAAAGATGTATATAGTTTTAAAGATGTATATAGATGTATAAAGATGTATAAGAGTGAGACAGTGAAAATGTGATAGGAGCGTGAGAGAGTGAGAATGTGAGAAGAGAGTGAGAGAGCAACTCATATTATTTGCATGTACCGTTTTTTAACACCCGAAAATTTTGATTACATTTTCAATGCCATGGAATAGGTGCATTTTGTGTAATATCGGTAGATTTTTTAAATTAAAAACTATTTGCTACATAATCTCAATTGTAATTAATTATAATGTATTGAAAATTCTGGCAACTATTTCGTCCAGCTCCACCGCACTTCCGTACAAAACCGTAGAGCAAGGCTTCACCCTCAAGATCTTTGCCTCAATAAATTCAATTACTAAAGTGCTAACAATCATTCTGAAAAACACTTTTAATTCTAAACTCAAGCGTGGTCTACATATTACTCCACTCACGATGGGTTTTACTTTACATCTAGGATATACATTCAAGACTTTAAAATTTCGGATATTTTTGCCAGGTATCTTTAATACGAAGTATTTGAAAGAAGGATTACTTCGAAAATAAATTCGAACTCTTTCGATCCTGCTGATTTCTTTCGTTCCAAGTGCAGTTTAAAGCTCGATTTTCGAAACGAGGATTTGATCCGTCTGGCCAGGCGCCACGTCCTCGTAATGAGTCTCCCCCGATCTTTTTACCCCTCATTGGCTTCGGTGGCTTTCGAGCTTTCGTATCTGAGCTCGTGCGCGCGAGTCTCGCGAGTATATACAAGGCGGAGATTTTCCCTTAGATTCGCTCGAATCTTGAAATCACGTCCCTTGAATGAGATACAAATCCCTCAATATTCAACCCCGGGCGAGTTAATCTCACAGCTGTATAGGCACACGGTAAGCGTATTCATTTGATTTCTTCAATCGGACGGATTTCCAATTCTGTAAAATACCTCGGATAATCTGGGCTTTTTAGAGAAAATTTTCCATATCTCGAAAAAAAGAAAGAGTGCAAATTAAATGATAAATATAGAACCATATTTTGCTCGAATATAAATATGTACAATTTTATCGCGTGTACCTCGTTGCAGCTTGCAATGTTGCACTGTAACGATCATTGTTTATTGTTTTATTAATGTTTTCTCCGATGCTGGCCCAATTTGATATGTACCTTCTATAAATTGTTTTATAAACAGATGAATGGTAATTTTCTGGAGGAACGTTTTGGTATTTATTCTGTTCAAAGTTACCGGGCTTGAAATACAATTTTAGCGTGATAAAATATTTAATAATAAATTAAGGAAATTTTTATATTTATATTATCCAAATTATGCCACAGATTTTCCGTGGCATGCCCATCGAAAACTCAGTAAAACTGCTTCCTGTTCGGTAGTCGGCGAGCAAGCGGTCACCCTTCTAGGTCTCGGTTCATTTCGTTGTTTTTATTATTACGAAGAATTTATCTCCCGATACAGATTACAAATCTGCAATGAGGAACCTGAAAATCATTCGGGTGATTTTCGCAGGCGAAATCTCAGAACAAAATTAATTTTTATCGCGTTTTGGGGCAAACTTCAACATCATCGAGTTTAGCTGAGAAAACAAACTCTATTGGAGTTTCACCAATTCAAAATGTCAATGAAAAATATGGATTCCGATCATTCGACTCAAATCTTTTGAATTAATTGTGAACAATTGTCACAACTTTTGGAGAACTGGGGAAAAGTTAGTCAGATCTATAGGGCTAGAAATTTTCTAGGCTGAAAAATGGTGCTCCGTCGTAATAGAGATCTCTGCGTTCTATTCGGAATAAGCTTCCCAAAATCTCCATTTGCGGGCCTTTTTTTTCTAGTTATATCAATTAAAAATGTCGACGAAAAATATGACTTCGATCGTTCTACTCAAACTTTTAGAATCAATTGTGGCCAATTGTCACAACTTTTGGAGAACTAGGGAAAAATTAGTAAGATCTAGGGCAAGAAATTCCTTAGGCTGAAAAATAGTGCTCACTCTTCGTAATAGAGAACTTGGATTTTTGTTCGGCAAAGTCTTCCCAAAACGTCCGTTTTCGGGTTTTTAAAAAAATTTATAGTTACTTTTTTTCATCATTATCATAGTTATAAAATCTTCCAAAGATTTTCCACGAGCTTTTTCGCGATTTGACCCAAAGTTTTTTCTGTTCGAAGGATTCACCCGAAATAATGTTTAACGCCTTTTTTTCCGAACGTCCTTTTGCTAATTATTGTGTTGAATTTAAAAAATAAAAATTACTGTGTTCTCGGAAAGTCGCGGAATTGAACACGAAAGGGCCCATGGTTGCGTCTACAGCTAGTAGGAACCGGTGTGCAGTCTCATCTTCATCGCTTTCCAATGTTGCAGAGCATAACTCGTAAACGTAACGCGTTCCACCGATCGTTCTACTTGCGCTCTTCCTCTCGGTGGTTTGATCGCCCGAGTATCGCACGAGCACAGCCTCCGCACGCTCATCGTCGTTTACTAAACGGCCTGAGAACCCTGAGCCCTTTCGCCCTCACCCCATTCCCACCCTTTCTCTCACTCCCTCTTCGCGAATAGGGGCTGGGGGTTATTGATCTCATTGAACGGCTATTAAAGGGCCCTATCTTAGGCGATGCAGGCGCGTATACGTGAAAGCCTTGGCAATCAGTAGCCCATCAGCGATCACGAGAGGGTAAGAGAGAGAGAGAGAGAGAGAGAGAGAGAGAGAGAGAGAGAGAGAGAGAGAGAGGCTGCTGCGGTAAGTAGGAATCAACCTTTGTCCCTCCGATACTAGTTTGCCAGAGTGCATTCTGAATAGGGCTTTATATACGTATATGGAATGTTCCCAAACATTAGGTCGTATGAGCCGCCTCTAATTCGTCTTCTAAAACAACTTGGCTGGGTTTTTTGCTTGACAACCTTTGGGATAATCGTATGGATGCGTGTGCGTGGCTGTGGGGATGTGCATATATGCATGCATTGTGTGGGAGGATATGGGTACGTGGCATGATCTGGATAAGCAGGCGAATAAGATCCCTTCCAGCCAATGTTGTTCGTATGCGATAGCCTGTATTAAGGAAATCTCGTGATATAAGGCTCGGATCTCAAACCTATATACGCGAAGGGAATTTTATACGAATTTTGAACGGGGTTTTTTTGAAAAAATTTTACTAGGCTTTGTGGTAACGTGGTACCATATCGGCATTATTCTTTGTTATTTTTATATTTTTATATTCCCTTATATACAATATATTTTTTAAACATTATTTTATATTTATATATTCATTATATTTTGAATTTGACTAGGCTTTGTTAAATTATTATTTTATTTATTTTTTGAAATGTTTTGTTTCACTAGGCCATGCTGTTGACTGAATATACAGGGTGGACCATTTAACGTGACCACTCCAAATATCTCCGTTGCCTTTAGAGTGACGAAAAAAATGTCAAGAGGTAATTTGATTGATTTCGAAGGGCTGATACAGTGGTGAAAAATTCATTTTTGTCAAGGGCATAGTTTTTGCGTTCTCAAAGTCATCAATGGTTTTTCAAATGGGAACATGTTTTTTTTTTATTAAGACGTTATATCTGATATTCAGACGAATTCAACGACCTAGATATCATGGCCTTGAAATGATTTTTCACCAAAATACACGTGTAAAAACGGGAAACCGTGATGGTATAGAAAATAAGAATATCCGAATAATATAATTGAATTTTTTGTGCAGAAAATTTATTGTAACAAATGTTCGAAGTGATGGCCATTAACCTCGACACATTTTTGAAGACGTCGGATGAATGATTCTCTTGACGTTCGAATACTTTCTGGTGTGATAGCGGCGCAGGTTATCCAACGGAGGCAATAATGTCAATAGTCGGAGATGTTTCTGATGTTTTTCCAAATACTGGCATCGTAACGTAGTAAAACTGTAGTAGAGTGAAGAATGTTTACCATCTACCAATATTAGAATCAGTAGACAAGTGTATCCATCCAAAGTACCATGTAATAACCGTATCAAAAATGGTATTGTACAGTCAAGCAGAGTGATTGTACAGTCAAACATGATGTTCCGACGACGCCGGCGAACTGCGAGAACGAATTACAAGAGTCTGCGCTGCTATCACACCAGAAACTATTCGAAGGTCAAGAGAATCATTCATCCGACGTCTTCAAAAATGTGTCGAGGTTAATGGCCATCACTTCGAACATTTGTTTCAATAAATTTTCTGCACAAAAAATTCAATTGCATTTTCAGGAGTTTCTTATTGTCAATACCATCACGATTTCCCATTTTTACATGTGTATTTTGGTAAAAAATCATTTTAAGTTCATTATATCATAGGTCGTTGGATTCGTCTGAATATCAGCTACAACGTCTCAATAAAAAAAACATGTTCCCATTTGATAAACCATTGATGACCTTGAGAACGCAAAACTATGACCTTGACAAAAATGAATTTTTCACCACTATATCAGCCCTTCCAAAGCAATCAAATTACCTCCCGACATTTTTTTCGTCACTCTAAAGGCAATGGAGATATTTGGGGTGGTCACGTTAAATGGTCCACCCTGTATATTTAGTATATAATATATAAGGTGTAGCAAAAAGAAATCCATTATTTTTGCATGAAATTGAAGGCTTTATTTAGCATAGTTAGAATGATCCGATTTAGGTCTAATATGCACCGTTTTGATCGATAATTTGTTGCCATTGTGAAGGTAATTTCATTATGCCTTTCTCATAGAAACCCTCGTCCCTATTGGCAAAAAACTGGGACAGTCGATTTTCACAAGCTTCTCTTGACGCGATTTTTTCACCAGCAAAATCATTCGCCATACACAGGAACAGGTGGTAATCACTTGGTGCCAGATCCGGACTATAAGGTGGATGCATAAGAACCTCCCAACCAAGCTTCCGGAGCTTCTGGCGAGTCACTATCGATGTGTGTGGCCTGGCGTTGTCCTGATGGAACACAATTCCTCTCCTATTGGCCAAAGCTGGCCGCTTCTGGGCGATTACTTCCTTCAGACGGTCCAATTGTTGACAGCGCAGGTCCGAATTAAGAGTTTGGCCGTAGGGGAACAGCTCATAGTAGATGATTCCCTGCCAATCCCACCAAACACACAGTAAAATCTTCCTGACCGTCAATCCTGGCTTGGCACCGTTTGCGCCGGCTCACCGCGATTCGACCACGACCGTTTTCGATTGACGTTGTCGTAAGTGACCCACTTTTCATCACCAGTCACCATCCGCTTCAGAAATGGGTCGATTTTGTTGCGATTCAGCAGCGATTCGCAGATAGAAATTCGGTCCATGAGGTTTTTTTGCGTTAACTCGTGTGGCACCTATAAATCGAGCTTCTTTTTGTATCCAGCCTTATTCAAGTGGTTCCAAACGGTTTTTTGTGCAATGTTTAGCTCCTGGGTAATCGAAACAGTACTTACATGACGGTCGGACTCGACGATTTCCATTATTTTATCGTCATTTTCGACAATTGGCCTTCCAGAGCGTGGAGCATCTTTGACATCAAAATTACCGGAACGGAATCGACGAAACCAAAATTGCGCGTGATTGGCTGTTACAGTATCAGGACCATAAACACTATTCACATTTTCAGCCGCCTGGCTTGCGTTTTCGCCTGTATCGAAGAAAAACTGTAAAATATGGCGTATTTTCACTTTGCTGGTGGCCATCTTTGACGCGCGCTCAAAAAATATTGAGTTAAGCAGTCACAAAACTGTCTGCAATATTTATTTTAGTACGAAATCTTATCTTTCTAACGCCATCTAGCGTAATCCGATCGCACTTATACAACGCGAGATACAGATTACTAAAGCCATCTATTGCAAAAATAATGGATTTCTCTTTACTACACCTAATATATATTATATAATATATATTTATTATATTATATATATTACAGTCATTCAACATACCACCATACCACATTCAATGTGGTAACGTCCTACCACATTGACATTATTCTATAGTATCAGCTTACCACAAAGCCTGGTGAAAATAAGAATGTCGAAAAGCTTTAAATTTTCATAAGTTTTGAAAAAATCGAGGTAAAAAATTCTCAAATATTAGATTAACATTTGTTAATTTTGAGGATAGCACATAGTAATATGCACGATGATAGATTTTTTGAAGGTGATAGTTTTCGTGAAATACATTATTTAAGAAAAACCGATGTTTTCACATAATAGAAGGGAAATTGTGGCTTCGTCGCTATTTTACAATGTTGCTCTATTGATATTTCACTATGCTGCGATATCGAAATTTCAAATTCAATTGTAGGAATCATTATTAAAATATTCCATTAAGGCCATCCCGTACAGAAATATTGTCTTGGATACAGTCCGATTCGGATTAGGATCCTCCCGGACATCGGATCAGATCCCTTAGCGAAATGTAATGCTCGCAAATCGGATTGCCACCAGGATCCTAATCAGGAAATATTAAGGACTCGATTTCGAATCCAAATAGAAACTTTGCATAGGATCCAGTCTACAATACCGACCTTCTAGAACAAGATCTATTTCGATGTCGAATCGGATCCCAGCGATGAATGTAAAAATCACCAGGAGATACCGATCCGTATCAGCTGGAGATGCTGAACGTTTTCTGAAATCATTTATTCAAGGATCTGAAAAAGATTAGGTAAAAATCGGTGCTACAGTATAACTGTCAAAACTTATATATTTTAATAGCAGAATTTCGAACTAAATTTTTTACATTTAATTAAAAAATTCGAAAAAACAATATATAGACCTTGAAAGACTTATATTTCCTGGAAAAAAGTGATACAGGTTATTTATTCTACGTAATTATATTTAAATTAAATGGAGATCGTTCGAACTAAGAAAATATGTATTTAATTTGCTAAGAAAAATGTATTTAATGCGTATTTCAAATTCTTGCCACCACGTCTTCGCCTTGTATTACGTAGTGGGCGCCATCTGGATTCCGACGAGGATACCCCTTATAGAGAATCCGTATCATATCCCGATCAGGATCCGGTCGGAACTTAGATATCCCTAAAGCTAGGGTCCCACGGCCCGTCATATCACAGGACGCGTCAGACCTTGGCACGTCTGTCGAGGCCTGCGTGAACGATCGCGGAGGCCTCGACAGGCGTGTCGGCCCGAATCGGCCTGTTGTTTTCGCCATTCCAACATGTCTAGTGATATGGAGCGCATGGCTGCGTGTGCAGCCGCTGTCGTTTTATTCAGTGATCAACAATTGATAAACCAAGCAAAACGAAAGCAGAGCCCATAAAGTTGTAGAATGGCCATTCCGATTTATAAATATAATCGGTGCCACTATGCGTTTTCATAGAATCCTTGCATTTCTCTTTTAATTTCCTGTATGTCGATATCATGTACACATTTCCCTTTTTTAATTCCGTGATGGATATTGTTTCATGTTTTAAATTACTTTTTATCCGTAACCACGCATCATGGACACCGTTCTTATTTTTATATTAGAGCGACGAGCTATTCTAAAGCGCTTGTTCATTTTCGTAAACATTTAAAAACTTGAATGTTAGCTCACTGGTCCACTCCATAGTACGGCCGCAAACGAAATTAATGAGAATCGACGCGCTCGTACAGGCCACGCCAAGTTCCTCGCGCCACGCCGCGCCACGCCGCGCCACGCCGCGCTACGCCGCGCCACGCCGCGCTACGCCTTTGAACTTACCGACTCCCGATGGATCGGCCGGGCGACGGCAGTCCAGCACAGGCCACAAAAGGCGTGACCGTTCCCACGGCCTGTCAGCCTGTCCTGGCGCGGCCTGGCTTGTCAGAAAACGAGCCGTGGGACTCTAGCTGAAGAAATTTCTGAACGGGAAGGGTCACACCGACCGCACGGCCATGAATGCGAGAGAGATAGCTGATTCGCAGATTCCCAGTGTCCTTCGAGACGGCTACTATTTCGAAAAAAGCAAACACCTTCCGCTCTGTTGAAGGACGAACAACGTCTTTCTCTTCGTTTGTCCGAAATGTGATCTGTCTAGGAGAATACTTGGCGCTAGGACTTTCATCGGCTGGACGTGGGAGCAATGTCCTTAAGGACATGTGCCACGCGTCCGGTTGGTAAAAATCCTACAACCAAGTTTTGTCCTAGACGGATCATATTTCGGGCAAAAGAAGAGAAAGTCGTTGTTCGTCGTTCAATCGAGCGGAACGTGTTTCTTTTCTTTTTTCCGAAAAATCATCTGTTTCAGAAATCATTGGGAATCTGCAAATCAGCTAACTCTCTCGCACTCATGGAGGCTCGTCCGGTGTGACACGGGCTTACTCAAATTGGATAGATAAAACCATCAATAATTGCAATAACAAGTGTTTTTCATCAATGACTATATTTAATGATACGATCAATTATTAAGAAGACTTATTAAAATTTATTTCCAAGATATGTTTAATTGTTTTTTCTTCGGTTTACAGATCTTGGGTGTTTTTTTTTCGGTCACGTAGATAATAATTTCGAGTCAGAGGAAGATTTAGTTTCCACACATAATTTTATTTTTCCTGTATTATATTTTCCTCCTCAATAGCGAATCCAAAAAACAATCCAAATTTCCATTGCAACTATCTTTTGAAATAAATGCGATCGTCTTTCCGCAATAATTTCACGTTTCCCATTATTACAAAATGTCAATAAATTATTTGAAAAAATCTCCACCGAATTTTTCACTGGAATACGGATTGTAAATAATTCCCTATACAAAAACCACAGATGATAGTTTGGTAATGATATTTTGTAACTCGTACTTTCAAGTGAATGTCGGACTTTTCGTATACCCTTGTAAAAAACATTATTACAGGTCTGGCGATATTTCTCTGCCTGACGTTTAGTGAAAAGTCCCGAATGGCACGAGGGCCGAGTAGATTAAAACCAACACAAAAAAATACGCATATAACACGGGTTTGTTTGGACTAGGGGAATACGAGATGAAATTCAACTCTCTTCGGATACTCGAGAAGAATAGTGGGTGCGCGATCACAGCGGTGTCTTTTTCACACGCTTGTTTTCTTTTTCGCACGGTAGTTCATATCGGAAATCGGTTGGGTATCGAGCGGATAAAAAATCCGCGTAATTTCGTGTGATGTGTACGCGGGTAGATGATTTCAAAGACACACGTTTTCGAGGGCTGTCCTCGAAGTGATCTATGTCAGCTCCAATGTCTTCAAAACTACCTTTGGATAAATGTGAATATATTCATACAATAGCTCGTTCAAGATACACGTCCCCAAAATGAACGATTTGTTGAAAACATTTGTCCGTCCTCAAACTCCGTCCTCAAATATAACGGGGTTCGAAATATACTTTTCACTCGCGGGCACAGACACACGCACACACATATAGGCGTCAAATCTTTGGCGTTGAGTCAACGTTGGATCGGTGGGGATGTTCGTCACACGCAAATAGAGTGTGTACTCGAGGGAGTTGTACGAAGAGACAGTTGGTTTCGAAGTCGTGCTATTCATGTCTTTTTGCAATCGAGGCTCTCCGTCTATCCGTCCATCTATCGATCCATCCATTTGTCTATCGCTATAACGTCACTCAACGTATGAGTCCTTCTACCACGAATCGATCAAAAACCTTTATTATACGAGGCTGGTTTTCCACTTCGACATTACGGCGTATTCTTCGTGTCGTGACAATTCGGAATAATCTTTGAAATCTTTCTCTCGATATCCTGTTGTATCGATATAGATTTGTGACTTTACAATTCATTTAGGAATTTAAGGAAATCGTGAAGTCTCGTAAGCTTGAGTAACGAAGCTTTTGGGTAGATAGATAATTTGCTGCTATTATTTCATCGATCGATTATGAACTTTTAAATTATTTCTTCTCGCAATTTCACGAATTTGACTGTGGTAAAATTACGGTGGTTCGATGAAATCGAAAAATAATCGTAGCTCGGCAAATCAAGCGGCAGTTTTTACAGCAAAAGATTGCGAAATGAATGCGCGCAAAGCGCAGTTTCAAGGTTGTTGCTTAAACATGTTGGCGTGAATAGATATTAAGGCAGAACACCACTGTGACCCCCTGTTTTTTTGCCATTTTTCAAGAATTTTTTTTTGTGGAAAAAAAAAGAGATATTCGAAATTTTTTTTTGTTTTGTTCGTTGTTTATTGAAGATACATAAAAAAAAAAATTCAAATTTTTCACGCCCCATGGTGACGCTGGGGAAGCTCCCGCGTCAGGTACTGTTGCCTCTGCAGTGGTTCGCGGCACGCAGCAGAACTCTCTTCAAAGTCGATCTGAAAAAAAATACCGAGTGTTTTCGTTAATAATATGATATTTTGAAGAGAAGTACACAGGATTTGAAAAAATATTGATTTTTAAAAAATAGGCACGCTTTTGAAATTAAAGGACGATTTTCGAGCAAAATTTCTCGTCGAAAATAGGCTATAACTTTTTTTATTATTGAGATATCGAAAAAATCCTATGTACTTCTTTAGATAATCTAGTTTTATTGATGCAGTCCAAATTTGAAGTCGATCGGATAAAAATTGCTCGAGTTCTGCTGCGTGCCGCACTCAAAAAAGTGGTTTTGAGAAAAACGCGTTCAAAGTTTTAGGTTTGTTAATTTATGCGATAAATTGGAAAAAAAAATTTTTATCTTTAATCAGCGATGCCGGCACCATATAGCTGGCCTTCAAGAAGCAAATGATTGTCCCTAGCATCTTTTCTCGAACTTGTAGAGGCTCTTCTTGCCTCTTTTGCAGCGTCTGTGAGCGAGCGCTCCGCCAGCTCGATCCGCGCTGCGTCGGTTTCAACGCAAAAATTGAAACAATTTGGGCCGATAGTTATCCCCAACGTCTCCAAAACTTTCATGAGGCTTCTCAGGCCATCATTGAATAATAATACCGCGATATCAGCTGCAATATCGACGATTTTTTTGCTCCCGGACTGACACTTGGGGGCTATTGCCCAAACTGATTTGTTGTAGCTTTCGTTGTTATTTTGCGTGAAGCCGCCCAAACAACGCTGCAGCAAATCGTCTCTGCTCAAATTTTCGAAGACTGGCGTAATTGCCTCCAATACTTCCTCAGGAAGAGGCGGCTTATGGCGATATTCAGAAATATTACCGCTTGCGACCGTTCGTTGCCACGAACACCACGACTCGGCTCCCTCTGGGCAATCGTCATGTTGTGGCTCACTATCTGTGGATATTTTATGTTTGATAGTTGCCCAAATTGCCTTCCTCATTTTTTCAACATCATCGCTCATCATTTTTTCAATTATCGCCACCTATGGCTTTTTTTCGAAACTATATTTATAACAATAGCCGGTTTTTGTGAAGGGAGACAAAAGAATACCTGGGAAAGACCCGCAGGGCCTGGGAAAGGCCCGGTATACCTACCGACCCTGAGGCGCGCAGCTGCGCGGGACCCCGAGCGTCACGGAGCGCTGCACCGCTCCACAAAATATTCAATATCTACGACAATAATTAGTTTTTCGACCTGGGTCCAACGGCATCTTAATCTTAAATGTATTTTAGATTTTTCTAGATGGTTTTCAAAAAATCGATTTTTTGAAGCCGTCACAGCGGTGTTGTCCCTTAATTAAAATTTTGACTAGTCGCTCTAGTGTGTTTTCTGCATATACTGGCAAAAAGAAAACGGATGTTTTCGCACTCGTTTATTAAATATTAAATTTCAAAGTTCACGTCAACGTTCACTCGATCGCATTGCTTGTGTAAGGCAACGTGTTACCATTTCAGTTTCTCGCGTATAGCTTCCGTATATATGACGAAAGTGACCCAAAAAACGAATATTGTGTGCAGGATAGTGTACAGAATAATATTAGCGAAAAAAAGACGGGTTACCGATTTAATTAATGAGAATGTTTGAAATATATGCGACAGGTTTACGAAAAAGTGAGGATTGTTGCGACGTATGTATTTAAGGAGGTATGACTATTCCTTCAGGGTCAACAAAGAGACTCAGTTGATGTCACCCCACGGGTGTTCTGATTTATGTTAACTTATGTTGAGTATTCGTATTGTCGATCCCGAAGTGCCAAATTTGTGGTAAATATTTTATTTATTGCATATTTACTAATCAAAACTGAAAAATTATATCCTCAACGACTCTGGACTATTCACGACGATTTCCAAACAGTACCTAGATTCTGAAACTCTGTAGCGACCGTTTTCGTTGTCGTTATCTAGCAACAGCCAATAAGAGGCTCCCTTTCTTCTGATCGTGCATGCGATTGGCTGTCGCTAGCCGGTGACAACGAAAACTGTCACTACAGAGCTAGGTTATGCTCGCCAAACGAATCAGCTGTTACGCCCAACGTTGGCAAGTCTATGGGTACTATTTCGTCATTATGATAATATTCAACCGGAAGTTGAAACTGTTTTATAATGTAGTGCTTAAACTACACGGTGAATTGCGAATTTTCGATTTTTTACAATATCTATTATGGCTAATTTATCAAATTTCAGTTTTCCTACGACCTTAGTTGGATACGTGAGTAGCAAAGCCGTGATGACCGCACTTCCGGTCGACCGTCTCCATAAGACGACGTGCTTCACTAGCTCAAAATGCTCGACTTTGCAATTTTATTACGAAAAAACTGGATGGTCAATATAGCTCAAATTTTTCCAAAGGGTGCATAACGTATTCGTCAACATCATATAAAAATTTCAGACTCGAAAGTTGGATTCGACCCCATGATCTTACCTCCTTAAATGTGGCAACGTCGTAACAATGAAAATAGCGCAACCGATTGAAGACTTAGCGCGCCAATTTCAAATACGTTAAAGTCAAATAGGAGTAAAGAGAACTTATTTATTTTTTTATCATGATGAATTTCCTTTTTCTCTAGCTTCGGTGTGCATAGTACGAGGTTAGTGGGCACAAGGAGCTGACAAATCGATCTTTCCATCGGAAACTTTGTCGCGCATTATTATTTTTTTTTGAATCGTTTGTTGCCTCCTTTTGCTCTGACATAATCTCTGGAAACGCCGACCGACACAAAACGCGCATAAGACAGCTGTGATCTGCGATAGTCACTGCAGTCTACCCAACAGTCTCCAATTACGAGAGAACCGTGCGACGTTGCCAAAACTCGTGTCTATTGTAATAGGATATTGAATAATCGAAAATTAATTTTCTGATAATCTAACTAATTCGAATAAACATATATGTTGATAATAATTACGATTATTTAACGTCACGTGAAAATTTTCACCATATTCATTCGTACACATCATTTATATTTTGCCACAATACGTTGGCATTGGTGACGTCACACAATGTAATAGCATAGGAATTTTGTTTCTTCCTCTACACCTCAAAAATGATTTAGCAACAACCTTCAATCGTAACGGAAAAGAAATGAGCGGCGATTGAACGAAAAAACTTATTTTTGGCTGAGATACCAAAAATAAAGGGATGGTTCAGGCCTTAACTGATTAAGGCCATCAGGCCTTAAGCAGTTTTTTTTCATCAGGTCTTAATTAATCAGTTAAGGCCTTAACCGTCCCTTTATTTTTTTAATATATCTCTAGTGGAATCGTTTTTCATTACAAGAAATTAAGTTCTTGTTTCGACGAAATCGGCAGACTGTTTGAGGGTGAAACTGAAAAATCAGCCTTTGACAAGCTTCACTGTAAGGGGTGATTTCTCCCCGTAAAACCGTTTTTCTGCCGATAAAAACATATACGTATCTAATAGTTTTTAAAGCTCTACCATGCACATGAGTTTCGAAAAAATCGAAGGCGGACATCGAAGTGTTGTTGGAATTGCTGAAAAATTAGTGTTCGATAACGAATTCAACGCGTTACTATCTTGGTCCAGAGTGAGTCCTACCCTTGTAGAGTAATCGCTACCCTTAACTACAGAATTCTCATTAAACCATTCTCCGAGTCAAAATTTATAGCCTTCTCTGAACACTCGCAGGACCCATTCCTTTTGTAATGCACAAGCCGCCAACATCCGTTGTACCTACCAAACCCCATTTGTCGAGTTCAGTGCCACGAAGAGGTCTCTATTTGGTCCAGTGTAGCCTCTGTTAGTCCTCCCAAACCTTCTTTCGACTCCCAATTTCAGTGAAACGTGCAGAACACAGGCCTCCTTAACCTGCTTTCGATCTCAAGTCCGTTGCTTCGACTCCGCCTAACCTGCCCAAATTCGATATCTCCTCCATCAACACTCCATTGTGGCCTGATCGGTAACCCGTTTAATCGTGAAATAAATGCGCTTTCGCTGAATGGAGCATCCGGTGGGTCTACAGTGCACCTACAGTAGGCTGAATGAAGGGTCCAGTAGGTTCTGCGGGAGCGCTCGAAGTAGGCCCACCCCGAGTAGAAATATTGTAAGGCTGGCCTGATATTTGATACGGGCCTGATCAAGTTGTAGTACGGAGGCCTTATTTAAGGCATGCCTTAATTTGCCTAATCCGGCTGGTGTCTTGCGATAGTCAGGCAATTGGATGTACGTTCTCCTCCAGTTGCCTGATCCGGCTAGATTCAGGCGTTAGTCAAGCAACCGGACTTACGGCTTACTTCAATTTGCCTGATTCGGCTAGCTTCAGGCGATCGTCAAGCAGTCGGACAGCGTAGGCTACCGAACAATGATAAATTAACTGCGTAGTTTAGTCCAGTGAATGTGATGCCATCGGTGCATATCCAATCAAATCTCTAAGGGAAGTGTTATTTATTTTCTACATGCATCTACGTGAAAAATGTATTTGATAAATAAAAATTGATATTCAGTTTAAAAAATAAACTATTAGCGTTAATTATGTTTTCGTGCCTTTTTCTGTTTTAAATATGCGTGGTATTTTTTATTTCAGGAATAATTAGGACATCCTAAACAGGGCTCCATTACATCATACTGACTAGGCCATGATTTTTCATTTTGATCAAGCCTTACTACATCAAGCTCTGATCAGGCCTTGATTTTGTACCCTGATCAGGCCGAAATCCGGGAAAGTGTCACAAAAATGATCAGGGCTTGATCAAGAATCCTGATCAAGGCCGGAAAAAGAAATCAGGATGCCTGATCAGGCCTTTATTGTAGCCGGAGCAAGATTTCTACTCGGGATCTGGTGTTTCGCAGGTTCCGTTGCGCTCTACATTGGCCTCCATTGAGTGACAATGTCCAGTTTCTGCCATTCGGGAGGTTCATCGGAGGCCCTAACGTATTGGTATTTCAAACATTGTACGCTCGTTAAGTACCCGATAATCCACTATCGCCGATGTCTGCTTGGGGAAGGAGGCTTTTATTTTGTGGGTTGAACACGGCTTGAATATTTTTACTCGGTTCGCCATCCGCTTTTTTTTCCAATATCATTTCAATTCTTGAAATCTCTGAAACACGTAACGCTTTTTCTTCTTATATTCAAAGGTCACGCCAGCCGATAATTTTTTTAAATCTTTTTTCTTTTCACATTTTTCTTACAGTTAGCACGTTTTAGAACATTTTAAGGGAAGGTTACCGCCGAGAGGCATGAAAGATGCAAGGACTTCGGCCTTTTTTTAATATAAAATAAATACTTTTGAAAATGGGTTTCAACGTATTTCATTCTTCTATTAGGGGAGGGTAAATTTCAAATGTATTTATTTAAAAAATCCAAAATTGCGGCTCCAGCTCCCCTCAAATAAACCCATGCACGATGTGATTTGGTCTGCGCAGGCCGATCCACAGCCTTGTCAGTTTATCTTTAATAAAAACGAGTTAAAAATGATCAAACTAGACTAAATTTGGTCGGCTTTAACGTTTTTTATTTTCTGAAAAACTCCTGGATAACACAATGGCAGCCATTTGAAAAAGAAACCAAATTTTTGGCCTGATTTTTTTTGCTCCAACGGACGAAAAAAAATGGCTAAATCAATTTTTGACAAAAATCGCTTCCTGATGGCCCGCAAATGGCTTTTCCTTTCAATGCAATTTGCGGGGCCATCAGGGAAAACGCATTTAAAGTTTAACGTTTAGGCTGTAAATTCTAAAATACTTTAGATAGGAAAATCTCCTTTTACCTACGTGTTCTAAACACTCTAAGGATGCAAATTATGTAAAAAAAAATCGAATTTTTCATCGTCATGAACGGCAATCTGTCCTTAAGCTAAGGCTGAAGCAAAAATTCCGTAAATCGACCGCGTTACGGTGGTTTGAACGGCACGACAGGTGTCCTCCCGGAGAAGACACTCAATGCGAGTGGCAACCATTTCTTTACAAAATTATCAACGTAAACTCCTCTTTATGTTTACACTGTATGGATTGTCTGTGAAATCTTGACCTCGCCATCCCAATAAATGTCCCAAACCCAAAAAAAAAAAAAATATTTCCAATCGACCTGTTTTTTTGGACACCAAGCTTATGTTCCTTCTGCTTTGCCAAGTTGAAGATGTACCGCATGACATATGAGTGCGAGAGGGATAGCTGAAATTCTCGAACCCAGATTTCTCGGAGATGAATAATATTTCGGGCAAAAGAAAATCGTCAAGCTCTGCGGCAGTGAATCCTCCAGAGCTTAATGTTTTGTTTTCCCTAAAAAAAATTCAACCATTATGAGAAAACTCGGTCCGAAAATTTGTGAGGTTATGTTGACTTTGTACATTCTCTTAAGGCAGTGTTCTAGTCTAGAAATTTGAAAAAAATCGATTTTTTTTTTGCATTTTCTTGAAGTATAGACTCTTAAGAATATGTTCTCGAAAGGAAATTTCGAAATTCTTAATATTTACGAACTCTGAGCGGGTTGGATACGGCCGGATTGAAAAGATGCTCCGATTTCAGAAGCTTTTAATGAATCTATAATTGCTCGCAGGGAAGAATGAGGTTCAGAAAATCATAATTTCGAAGTCGAGGAAGGCACTCTACAAGGCAGGAATGATCGATTAATATAACCTAAGTATAACATGCCATTATACCCCTTAGATTACTGCGGTTTTTAGTATAGTCTAAAACTATACTAAAAACTTTAAGGGGCTATTCTACTGTGATGGCTAAAAAAAATAAGCTATTTTTAATTTTTTTTTTGAAAACTTTCATGTATCTGTACAAACTGTTTTTCGCTTAAACGTACACTCTTTCAGAATAGAAACCAATTTTTTTTTCTTGCATATAAATGTATATTTATTTACCAATTGATAATCGTGTGAAGACATGTAAAAAAGTATGCCGCTGGCGTTGATGATTTGTGCTCTCCAGGTAATCTGAAACAAAAAATTCACAAAGATTCTTAATCTGTATGAGTGTCGCTATCGTCCGAACTAGAAAGATTATTCTATATTGCAAAGTAACAAAATGGTGTCGTTTTTTGCAAAAGTGTTCGAAAAAAACGTTTTTTCGTCATAATTCGGGCGAAGGTATAAGTAAAAATTAATCTTTTTTAATAATTCTAGTTCGGGCGATAGCGACACTCGTACAGATTAAGAATCTTATAGAATTTTTTGTTTCAGATTACCTGGAGAGCGCGAATCATCAATGCCAGCGACATACTTTTTTTCATGCCTTTACACGATTATAAACTGTTAGATAATTATACATTAATATGCAACAAAAAAAATTGTTTTCTATCCTATAAGAGTGTACATTTAAGCACAAAAAAGGTTTGTACCAATACATGCAGCAGTTAAAAAAATATATATTAAAAAAACAGCTTATTTTTGAGCCATCACAGTAGAATAGCCTCTTAATCGCGTTTTTCTCGAAACGACTTTTTTCAACCTGGTTGACAGAAAAACCTTGTATTCTATTAAACCCATTGACTTCAAATCTGGTATAGACCTTTACTATATATCCCTCTATCGTCTCTACCGCAGGCATTGTGAAATGGTTATCATGACCATTAAAAAAAAAAAAACAACAAAATAGGACGTAAAATTAACTTTTTTTTTTCAGACAGTCACCATTTAAAAGTAACTTCCTTTTTTTGCTGTTTGTTACCTGCCATAATGACATTCTTATTGATCAAGAATATTGGTTTTATTTCCATTTCAAATGAATGAGAGTTTTGGAATGATGTCAACCGCTGCAACCCTTTTTTATTGCCATATTTAGAGGCCCATAAATTCAAATTTTTTTTTTTGCATAAACATTTTTTTGTAAGTTCTTCAAACAACAATAAAAGGACTTTGAGAAAATGGATACTAAAATATTTTTTGTTTTTTTTTCATCAAGCCCGAAAAAACACCCGAATTTAGGCTTCTATACTAGAATACTGCCTTAATGCCCTTTGGGGAAAAATCATGTTATTAGTTATTAGAGGCCGAAGCCTTCAGAAGCTAACCGTAGAATATGGGCCGCCTTGTCTTGAAATGCCTCACATATACGACGTATAAATGATATGCGTAGAATGACTCACACGCACACGCATGTGCATACATAAGGTATGAATAATGGTGAAAACGATGCGAGGGGAAAGCTGAGAGTTCTGGGTGCAATGTTCGATCTTGTCGATAGCCGGGGAGAAGCTCATTGCTCTTCTCTCACAGATATCCGGAGCATTACGCACCACTGGACTGGTAAAAGCACACAACAGAAGCAACGACAATGGCTCTGGCTCTGGGTAAATTGGCAACTTCCACAAGCGGTTTTGGACACGTATACACCGCCGCGACCGCACGCACACACACACACACCCAAACATGGACATGTCTATAGACGCCTCTGCCTAAAACCTTCCACGTTATAACTTGCCTCTTTTGCTTACTATTCGTCCCATACATAAAAATCGGAGGGTCATCATAGCTGTGCAGATGTAGTTAATGTAGGCTGACCCAGGAAACTTGAGGTACATTATTTTTTGGATTGGAAATTAATGATTTTATTCAATCATGATTTAAACAAGCTAATGCCGATCACATATAACATGGAAGTTTGTTGGACATTGTTATTCGCCAATCTAAACGATCCAGTGAAAGATTGACCGATTTGAGTGCCTTTCGTGCTGGACGTTCCGTGCAGTTGCACTGGATGTTTTATTTCACTGAATCTAACCACTTGTAATTGAAAGTACTGACGCGGACATGAGAACAAAAATAGAGGGGTGAATGTGTCCTCACGGTGAATAATGTGTCGTTGGAAGTAACGAATGTTTTACGCAGATCTTGAGAAGTCTTAAAGTAGGTTTTTTCAATAGACGATTAAGTATTCAGTGAGGTTATAAAAGGTCAAAATCGGCAGGTGCTTGAAAAGGTCTCGACGTAGGTCTTCGCAATGGATGAGTAATTTTCCATGAGGGATAAGAAACACAGTTAAAAATTAATGTAGGTTTTAGAGCAGGCAACAATAGGTGAATAATTTTTCGTTGGCGACAATGAGAAAAGCAAAGTCGGTGTACGTCTTCAAAGTTTTTGAAGTAGGTTCTCGCAGGGAGTGAAAAATGTATCCTTAAAAAAAACGGATACAAATCTATCTAGGTTTTCACTGGTGTCGGAATAGCCCCAGACAGCAAGTGAATAATTTTTCGTTAGGGGTTAAAAAAAATTGCAATAATCATTGTAGGTCTTGAGAGGTCTCGAAATTGGTCCTCGCGATGGGTGATTGATTTTTTGTTATAAATAGAAAAAAGGGTAAAAGTCGATGTAGGTTATCACAGGCCTCGAGGTAGGTCCAAATAGTAAGGGAATAATTTTTCATTGGGTAACAACCGAACAACTTACGGTATTCCTTTCGCGGAGAGCCGTATTTTGTCGGCGAATGAACCAGGGCCCTTTTGAATTATTAGTAGATGACAGGGGCGCTTAATGAAAATAAATTACAATCAATTATTATACCAAGCGATGAACTGGACTGAACAAATTTGAATACATTTTGTTAACTTAGACATTTTTACATCTTCTCTGAGAAGTCGCGGTCACGAAAATTCTTCTGTTGGTCATATTTATCTATAAGTTTTATCATTAATATTTTTATTAAACATTCTATTTACATGCTCAGAGCAGTTTATATCAGAACATCTAGAGTTATTTAGTATATAAATTATCAGATAGAAATGTGTCCAGCATGTAATCTCCATAAAGTGACGGTTTTTAAAGTAAATTATTCGTTAGATTTATATTAAACGGTTTCTAAGGTTGTAATTGTTAGTTTTTACGACTTTAAAAGTTCCGTAACTTGGTTTGAAATTTTACCAGTATATTGGGATGTGTTTTTACTTAACTCTCGACGAAAATCGGTTAATTGTTAATTATTCGGGTTCGTGAAAAGAATACCTTGAGGACATGTATCGAACGTCCGATCGGTAAGAATTATACGGCTAAGTTTTCGCCTAGATGGATTACATTTCGAGCAAACGAAGAGATAGGCGTCCTTCATCATTCAACAGAGTGTCGGCGTTGTTCGTTTTTTTTCCGAAATCTCAGTCGTCTCGAAGAACACTGTGCAGCTGCAGTCAGCTGTCTCTCTCCACCGCTCGGTCCGTGTGGGCTGTGATTTTAATATCATCCCCTAAATCCAAGCTGACCGGTGCGTGCATCATGTCTCGCCTCGTGATAAAAAAGTCTCGCGCTTTGGCTGTTTTTCCGCTCTCTCTCTTTCTCTCAGTCTCTTTTTCTCTATCATCGCTCCCGGTGGTCGTGCCTGTCTCGTCGGTGAGAGACAGGAACGGAGAAACGAGTATGGGGTTGAGATTCCAGTACGGGTGGGCTATATCAATATTCCTCTCAGTCCGTCGGAGTCAGTGATACACACATCCACACGGAGATTCGCCCTGTCTCTTGCTCTCCCTCTCACTCTGACTCTTCCCGGTTTGGAAAGTGAGAAAGAGAGGCAGAGAGGAGCCGAGAGCGAGCGCTGAGAGTGATATCGATTCAGACAGCCAATTAGGGCTAAAAGGCCCTTCAGCGAGAATTTGTGCATGGAGTCGCCCAGCCGTCAGTCTACTCTCAGCTCTTCTCTCCTCCAACCATCCACCCCCGTCTATCCCCGTACACCCCTTAGCAGCGGCAACTTTTCCCATCCCCATTTTCCGTGTCTCTCCTCTTCATCTCTCATACGCTTCTATCTTTCTCTCTCTTTCTCTTTTTATCCTTTACGTAGGGTAGTCCGACACGGACGTAGACCACCACCACTATAGGTCTCTTGCACAAGCCTCGTAACCTCCCCCTTGTTCCTCACTATCCTCACTCGCGTCGTTGGCAACCTCGCGACTTCCATTTTTCTTATAATAATTTTCGAGCAAGATGGCCGTCGACCCCATCGCCTGCTGGAATATATATCCACCCTGATTCAACACCCTGCTGATGCGGCCTGAGCGAGAGAAGAGGAAGAATGAGACCGAGAGGGGTAGCATTTTGAGCCCTTAACTCGTCGTTTCTTTCTCTCTCACTCTTTTTTCTCATTTCTCCAACAATGTTAGCGCTACTTTAAGGTTAGATATACCGCATATAGCTAAATATAACAAACGCTAGCCGAAAAAAAGGACGTAACTCGCCAACCCCCTACGTGCTAAAATCCTCGGGTTGCAGTCTTTTCGAGGTTAGGGCGCGTTATGTATGTGTGCGTGTGTATGTGTACATAACAACGCGCGTGTAATCCTCTTCTCAAGATGCGCGCATCAGCACGTCGTGAATTCTCTCCCTTGATGGTGTCTACCAGCGCGCTGAGAGTCACTCCACCCTTGTCTACGAGATATGTGAGATCATCTTGTCCAACCGAGATTTCGCTGCGCTTGTCATACCCCTGAGGGCAGTACATGTTTTTTTTACGTTTTTTTTCTCTCCCTGTGATGTAATTGGACACTGGCACGTCGACATTGTTCACAATGAAACATTAGTCCTTTTTTTTCTTGCCTTCGAGTGATTTTTCATGATTAAAAATGGGACGTTTTTTCCGTTCGTGTGAAAATTCATTATTGGCTATGACAATCTTTGAGAATGGTGAGTTCTGGCACAACTTTTTGTTAATCTCACTCGTATTATTCTTGGTCAGTGTGAAAAAATGCACTTATTATATATATTTATTTTATATTGGCTATCAGAACATTTGTCTATTTTGGCAAAGGTCCGAATAATAATTTTTTTTTCATATAACTTTTACATAAATATGCTTAGATATATGTAGAGATAATTTTGAAAACATCACTTAAATATTAAAGATGAAACGCACATAACAACTTATAAGCCTTTGTAGTTTGGAATTTAATTTATCAGTCAGATCATGGTGGACGAATTATCAATAATCGAGATGAGGAAAGATCAAAGAAGAGACCAGCTTTATTCGAAGTTTCATCGATAATGAATTTCTTATGAAATTTTAGTTGGAAGAGCGTAAACTACTTCCGGCATCGTGGAAAAATGAGGGAGAGAAAGCCGTTCGGGCCATTCATGAAATACGCAACGAGAGCAAAACGGAACCTATTATTGACATTATATCCTCTTGGGGCCCGGAATGGGGAAGTCTAGATTAAAGATAGACCCAGCGTACTAATATTAGAAGAAAATCATTTAGTTATATAGACCCACGCATAAACATATAGAAACTTTCATAACAAAAAAATATAAGGAAAGGTCATGTTTGTAAACTGGGAAAAAATAGGCGACACGTGATTTTTTGATATCTGTGGAAACCGATTGTTAAGAGGTGAAACGCATCCTCGATAATGGGGGTGTTTTTCATTTTTAGGCGATAATTTTTCGACGGAACGAGATACGAAATTTTTAAAAATTCTAACAAGGCTTTATTTTCCAACTAACCGAATTTCAAATTGTTTTTTGCCGTAATGCTATTTTTTCATGCGCATCTTCGAGAATTTCGAACCGATTAGGATATTCATTTGAATACATGTAGATGATGGAAAAGTAGCGGATAGGTATTTTTTGTTTTTCCGATATCTCACAATTAAGGGGTTGAAACTGCCCTTCGATTTTTTAGCCAAGAGCATCTTATCAGCCAACCTTTTGCGATGCCGGGTTAAATTCACATAAATATAAGCTCGTTCTGTGACGGGATTGCATATTTGTGTAAATTACCCTCGCTCCACCTCCTCTCGCCTCCCTCTCACAAGGAAAACGATAAAGGCTTTTACCTCCCGGCATGAACAAAAGTATGTCGCTGGCGTTGACGATTTGCGCTCTTAAGGTAATCTGAAGCTAAAAATTCAAAAAGATTCTTAATTTGTATGAGTGTCGCTGTCGCCTGAACTAGAATTATTTTAAAAATATTAATTTTTACTTATACTTTCGCCCGAATTATGACGAAAAAACGTGTTTTCGAACACTTTTTCAAAAAACGACGCCATTGTGTTATTTTGCAATATAAAATAATCATTCTGATTCGGGCGATAGCGAAACTCATACGCCAACGATATAATTTTTTTCCATGCTTTTATACGATTATCGATTGTTAAATAAATATACATTTATATGCAACAACAAAAAAATTGTTTTCTATTCTGTAAGAGTTTACCTTCGAGCGTAAAAAAAGTTTGTACCGAAACATGCAATAGTTTTAAAAAGGGTTCTTACCCGTGGATAAGAAAACTGGTTGTGTGTAAGAGATTGTAACTTAACAATATTGACTCTCATGTGCAGGCGACGTCGTAATTGTATAATATCACGGTCAGGAAAGTTTGATTATTCACAAAATGCACTGAAATGCGATATATGCGGCGAAGTATCTATTATTGTCACTTGTGCGTGGTGTAAGAAATCTGCTTCAAACACTTTTACCATGACTATCATTATTCTAATAAGTATAATCCATTAAAAATATAGAGTTGAAACGTGTTTTTTTAAAATAAGTAAACGTGAGAACGTTTTTCCGATTATATTGTCATCTTCAAAGGCAGTACGTGTCGGAAAGAATTTCTCCGTAAATATAGGGGAAAGGTGTACGAGATGATTCCCCTAAGGGAGAATGCTTCTAATTTCAAAGATATTCAACATAATTAAAATCGTAAAGCGTTCACGACTGGCATATTTATCTATCTTACGATTGGCATATGCGAAATATTGAATTTATTAGGGTTTTACTAAAAATATTTCCTTTTATTAAAACCTTACATAAGAATCATCTTGGACACCCCGGTGTTCAAGATGATCCCTCGGGTATGGACAAGATGATCCCCCGGATCATGCCCCTATTTTAGGATTTTTAAAAAAAATTTGGACAAATTAGGTAAAAATAAATAAACATTTTCAAAAATAAATATTATACATTTTATCTCACCCAAATATTAGATGAAGTAAAAAGTTCTGAGGGTTTTTTCGCTTTATTTCGACGATGAAATTAACATAGGATTATCCAATTTAGATCAAATATGGGCCGTTTTGTTCGATAACTTTTGTCCATTTTGAAGGCAATTTCATAATTCCGCGATTGAAGAACTCCTCGTCCCTATTGGTAAAAAACTTGACCAGCTCATTTTCACAAGCCTCTCTTGAGGCTAGTTTTGTACCATCAAGAAAATTTTGTAAGTGCTTGAAAAGGTGACAATCGCTTGGTGGCAGGTCTGGACTATACGGCGGGTGCGATAGAACCTCCCATCCAAGCTCTCGGAGCTTCTGGCGCGTCGTTAAAGATGTGTGCGGCCTGGCGTTGTCTTGATGGAACACAACACCCTATTGGCCAATTCCGGCCGCTTCTGGTCGATCGCCTGCCTCAATCCAGTCAGTTGTTGACAGTAGAGGTCCGAATTGAGTGTTTGGCCCGATGGGAGCAGCTCATAGTGGATGATTCTCTTCCAATCCCACCAAACACACAGCAAAACCTTCTTGGCCGGTAATCCGGGCTTGGCGATCGTTTGGGCCGGTTCACCGCGATTGGACCACGATCTTTTTCGGCTGTTGTTCTTGTATGTGACTCATTTTTCATCGCCAGTCACTATCCGCTTCAAAAATGGGTCGATTTCGTTACGTTTCAGCAAAGAATCGCAGGCATCAATTTGGTCCAAAAGGTTCTTTTGCGTCAGTTCGTGTGGCACCCATACATCGAGCTTCTTCTTGAGACCAGCTTTATGCAAATGGTTCCAAACGGTTTTCTGGCAAATCTTCAGTTCCTGGGCAATGGACTAAGTGCTCACATGCTGGTCTGACTCGACGATTTCCATGATTTTATCGACATTTTCGACGATTGGCCTACCAGAGCGTGCATCATCTTTGACGTCCATATTACCAGAACGAAATCATTGGAACCACCGCTTTGCTGTTGCATTCGATACTGTATTGGGTCCATAAACTGCACAATTTGTTTTGGCCGCCTTCTCCGCCGCCTTTTCACCTTGATCGTAGTGGTACTGAAGAATGTATCGAATTTAATCTTTTTTTACTTCCATTTTGGAACGCTGTAACACACAACTGGCTTCGCCAAACACAAAACTGTTAAAGAACTTTTTTTGAAGCATAATGTCACATTTAAATCGCCGTATAGTATGACCCGATGCGATGCATACATCGTGAGATATGGCTCACTAAAGACATCTAGCGGAAAACGCTCAGAACTTTTTACTTCACCCAATAGAATTAAACTAAACCAGTCTTCTATAGCCAGTCTTAAATAACTTAGGTATTTAAATTATTATTTTTGATATCAATTATACATTAATAATGTAGTTTGAACATAAATAGATAATCTTTTTATATAATTAACACAACAAACTTTCATAATCAACATTATGTGATGAAAAAAAATTTCATCGTACAATCTAAAAAAAATAAACCAACAAAACCATATTTGTAATTACGTTGCATCACCTTTAACAAAAATAAAGTAGGTACGTTATTTGTTTATAAGATGATCCCTAGGGATGATTTTGTACATCTAGAAGGTTCCGTAGGGAAATTTTGTACATCTTGCCCCAAACTCAACTTTTTCTTTTATTGCTTGATAACATGACCTATAAGTATTCCACTGTTACCACGCTGACCAAAAAAATAAATTGAGCATATTATAAAGCCACAAATACAACAATGATTGCAACTGACAGTATGAAATAAAAGTTCCCTAAGCTTAGAGTCAACCTTCCCTTAGATCAACAGCTCACAATTTTAATTTTTTTTCCGCCAAAACAAGTACGTCGCTCACACCGCCATCATGACTTGACTAGCGCCGGGGAGTGCCGGGCGCTATGTTTTACCAAAGAACACCACTAGATAACGTTAATAGTTTCGTCGCAATTGGAAATGATCATCTTACCCCCATGGGATCAACTCGTACACCTTATCCCTATGATTGTAATCCAGTTGCTTTTCGCAGCACGAAGTTAGTCCCCGATTACGAAAGCCTTGCCTATTTTTGTGCCCTTATTAAGGGAAAATTGAAAAGTGATTTTCACCAGTTATTCACGAATTATTGCAATAAAAAATACGCCATTTGTTATTATATCCATCGTTATTATCATGAACGTCTAATAGTCGAAGAATACAATATTTTTCCCTTTAAACTTTATTTTTACCTCGGCCCGTTCACAAGTTATAGAAAAAAAGAAAGTTTTAAAGGGTGCATTCGACCCTTCAAAAGTGGCGCTCTTCCGAAACGAGAAAATTCGCATCGAATATTTTGACTCATTGTACCTTCTTTCATTGTAACCCACTTTAACTTCTACAATTTTTTGTCCATGCCGGAAGTTAAGAACCTTGAGCGTTTTCCTTGTGAGAGGGAGGCGGGAGGGGGTGGAGAGAGTGCAATTTAAATAAATATGCAATCGCGTCATAGAACGAGCTTATAGTGACGTGAATTTAACCCGAAATCGCAAAAAGCTATCTGATTATACGATGCTCTTGGCTAGAAAATCGAAGCGCAGTTTCAACCCTTTAATTATGACACATCGGAACAACAAAAAACACGTATCTGCTACTTTTTCATCCTCTACATTTATGCAAATTTATATCCCAATCGGTTGAAAATTCTTGAAGATACACATGAAAAAATTTAATTTTTGCAATAAATAATATGAAATTTGTTCTTATCTGCACCGTTTTCATCTCCAATATATACTCGGGAAATAAAACCTTGTTGCAACTTGAAATCTTTTCGTATCTTGTTCCGTTAAAAGAATATCGCCGAAAAACGAAAAACACTCCCAGTTTCGAGGGTGTGTTTTACCCCTTAAAAATCGGGTTCTACAGATATAAAAAAAAATACATGTACCGTATTTTTACTTGTTCTACAAATGTGCCAAATTTAATTGAAATCGGAGGGAAATACCTCGCCACCTTTCCTTGTTGACGGTGAAAATATTTGTTTGGGTAAAGAGACTAAACAGAAGTGTCAAACTGATGTGCCACGTAATTAAAAACTTTAAACTTAGGTTGAATATCAAGTTTTAGTACTTGGACAATGAGTTAGGATTCCAACGGGGTGATTTGAAAACTGGGTCTATACGAGTTCATGATTTTGTTCTAAAAGCAGTATGCGGGGCGGGCGAGGATATAGGAAATGTCTGATTGGATTGGTTAGTGGGGCGATCTAAACACACCACTGTGGCAAAGTTTCTGGGCTGCTGAGTAATTCATTCCTGGAACATAATTACGGTTTCATTGATACTCTTCGTACGTGAAAATATGCACGGACACACGTACATACAGTTGTTTTAAATATCAAAAGTGAAAGAATAAAAGTATAAAAGGG
>OZ010717.1:6297759-6322536 GCA_963932345.1 Ophion ventricosus
TTGTACTTTTTAAAGATACTTTCTGGGAGAAAAACAGGATCGTTTGTGTCCTAGATACGAAGGAGGTTGACGAAGGGTGACTATTGGATAATCTGCTCCATGAATGGAGGAATCTCCGTTGAGGAAAATATCGTAAGAAGTCGGAAGGTCGAGTCCTTCAGCATTTATGAGGAAGCTCGTTAGTAAATTATTCAATTTAAGGGAGACTACCAGTCTAGAGTGAAGCGAGTTGCCTTTCCCAGAGAGTGTCCTGCGGCTGGCTAGAGTTCTCCTTCAATGTTTTACCTGGAAGGAAAATCTATACGTATAATAAAAGTGCTGTAAACTTTGCGTGTCTGTTTCTCTGCTTTTTTTTTGTGCATGCATGCTGTAAAAGCTACTAACCCAATCTGGATGAAGTTTTCAGAAAAATATAACGGTTAACTTGATTTATAGTTTCTTGAAAAACTTGGAATTCAGTTTTTACTTCATCGCAATAGGCTCACTCAATCGAAAGATATGCTAATTTTAAGTTTTTGAAAATGTACTCGTACGAAGTCGTGGTCACGGCTAGTGCTAAATAACTCGGGTTCTAGATAAGATTTGCCATCGAAGTATGTAAGGAGAACGAGAAATATCGATTTCTCGATTGATATTGTCCAATTTTTGCGATGCCATATCTAGCGCGCTCCCTAACCAGGGAAAGAGGTAGTTTCTGGTGATAGTTTTTAGAATTTTTTTTGCCTTATCGCGAAATAGTCTAAAGCTAGTCCGAAAAGTGACGCCCAAAAGAAAAACCTGGATGCTTCGGATAATACGTACTTATCTAATTAATGACATTTACGTTCGAATGCAAGGAAATGCATCGTTTGGAATGCAAGGAAAATATATATATATTTTTATTTTCCAAATTTCCTTTGGCGAACTTGAGCTACGGAAATCAGGCAAACGTTTTCTAGGATTCTTATTTAGCGATCAAATTTGCGAAATAAGATTTTGGATAATAATGAAAATAAGAAAGTAAAAAGAATTTTCGTTACATTACAGCGATGCAAACTTCAACCCCATCCGAATCTCCCAATCTGGATGAAGTTTTCAGAAAAATATAGCGCTTAATTTAAGCGCTAACACTTACTTTTTATTTTATCGCATTGGCTCAATCAATCAAAAGATATTCTAATTTAAAGTTTTCGAAAATCTGGTTGTACGAAGGCACAGCTAGTTCTAAATATCTTGAGTTCTAGATAAGATTTACCTTCGAAGTACGTAAGTAAATCGAGAAACATTGATTGTTGAAGAAATGGTGGGTGCTTGAAAAAAGAAAATTCTTTTCGGTGAAAAAAAATAGCCGAAAATTATTTTTATCGTTAAGAGTTTCCAACAGATCAAAAATCCCCAACGTACTTCGATGTATAATGTTGTAATGAGGTTTATGAAAAAAGATGTCGTGCCAATCGGTGAAGAATCGGCTAGCCGAAGAACACTCACTGGGTGATTCGCTTCGTCCAGTTTTAGCGCAGCCAATTGGTTACGAAGTCTTGTGAAAAACATTCTAAAGATACTTGAAGATATGTAGAATAGATTCCACTGAACGGAATTTCCATTCTATCAACTAGGTATCCATAAAAAATAGTCGAAATTCACCTTTTGCCGGGCTCTGGACTGGGAGTTTCCCTTAAAACGGTTTCGGTAGGGCAGGGAGGGGTATGTCACGGAATTTTGGAATTATCTCATTGTAATTTCTTCAGTCTGCCGTATAAAAAGGAAACCTACTTTGGTCAATAGGAAATTTATCTGGGAAAAAATCTGTAGACGAAATTCCTGTTATTCTTATTGTTTCACAGATAATCGCTTTCAAATGACTAAGGCCATACGTGCTCAAGCTGCCCCAATAGTGGGGTAAATTGAGCATGGGTATGAGGCAAGTTGAGCAAAGTAAGAATTGCATAAAAAAATCAGACGTACGCAAAATGATTTGGTACAATGCAGTAATAAACCAATAGTTACTTGTTAATTAGTTACTTTTTGAAACATTAACATTAATTGCAATGAACTTTAAAATATCTTTTCTCATACAATGGTAGAAGAAAAACTTGCAATCACGTTTTTTTTCTACTTCTGGGTGCCAAAATAATGAAACATCCCGTGTTAAGGTTGATTCACACTATACGGCATTGACCGACACGTAACGGCAACGGTACTTACCGGCACCGGTACGACAAAACTTTGTAGCATGGATTTCAATAGGAGTGTACATACTAACCGGCAACGACCTGCGAGTTCCGCCAACATCGCGGAACGGCTCCGTCCGACATTCCGGCACGTGTCGGTGCTTGTCTGCCAGTCTGAATTAGAGAACGGTAGAAGACGGACCGAGCGCACCAAAAATAGATCAGTAACAATTAATTGAAAGCGTGAAAATCGTGCGAAGCATTTTATGTAATGAGCCACAATTTTAATAAATCATAAAATGTACACTTCGGCATTCGAAAATATGGGTAAAACTTGTCGTTAAATTTTAATAAATCTCTCAGGGATAACACCACTCTAGCAGCAGAAAATAAGGCCTAACTTTGACAATTTATTTTGGGAGTATGAAAAGAGGAATAAGATTTCTTTTGGGAGGGTTTATTTAACACATATTGAAGTATAAACAAAAAAAAATGTATTATAATTCTCATACAAAATGGTGGCGACAGAGCCCATCTTGGAAAACGTGTTTTTTACAAATAGCTTCACGGGAGGACGGTTTTTTCGTAAAGTATAAGACCTGGAACAAAAAACAAAAAAAAAGTTATAATCTATATGTTATTAGCTATGGGACTACGTAGGGATTTTTTTAAATCAAATTTTGAAAAAAAAGGCGCACTTTGAAAGAAATAAATCGATTTTTTGCTCAAAAAATAAGCAGTAAATTGTGTATAAAAAAAAAGTTTACATTTAATCAAAAAACGGCTACGTACTCCCATAGAGAATTAAATTGTTAAGCTACTATCAAAATTTCAAATCGATACATGCAAAGGTGTTTGAGTAATCCATCCTCCCAATTTGAAAAAAGTGGTTTCGGAAAAAACGCGTTTACAGTTGTCAAAGTCGTACGATGTATTGTACGAGTTTAAAGTTGAAAATCGATAATTTAACCTTAAAAATTTCTTTTTTCGCTACAGGACCAATTGCATATCGTTTTTATGACCCCAAATATTTTTTAAGAAAAAAAAAACGATTTTTCCAAAATCCTAGAGTGGTGTTATCCTTTAAATAAAGTCCAATGTTCTCCCTCTGCCTTTCTTTTCTTTAATATTGGGTGTAGCCATATTCGTTTAAGTTTTTTCGATTTTTTGGTTTCGTCTTCGTCTAGAAGTAAGGCTATAAGAGCAGTATTGGGAGTTAAGCAATTGAATTTTCAATCAGTTCATAAATTGACTAAAAAAGTAATTGCAATGAACTATTAATTGCATGTTGCAATCAATTTCTTTGGATTAATCTATGTTAATTGCAGGTCGCAATTGAAACAATTGCAATTAACTTTTTTAATTGTTCTGAGAAACAATTAAAATTAACAATTAACCTATTTAACTTTACTGGCTCCCACATATTTGTTCTGACGCCACTCGGCGCCCTATACAATAATCAGTTTTAATTGTTATTTTTTAATCAAATACATCAAAAACATTCAAAATTGATTAGTTTCTAATTGTGGGAAGTCACGATTAACAATTGATTAATTGTTTATTGCGACTACAGCAATTAACAATTGATTAATTGTTAATCGTGAGTTTTCACAATTACAATGAATTCATTGTTATTTGTTATAGTCGCGATGAACAATTCATTAATTCTTAATTGTTATAGTCGCGATTAACAATTAATTAATTGTTAATCTTTAGTTACCCTAGCAATTGAACTTTGCCCAACACTGTATAAGAGCCAATTCATCGTCGCTCCACGATGGATTCATGGCGACCGCTGAATGTTAACTGACGGATGCCTGCCGGTGCAATGTGACCATACGCGTAAAATTGTCATGTCGGTGCCGGTACGTGCCGTTGCCGCTACGTGACGGTCCGTGCCGTATAGTGTTAATCAACCTTTAGCGTCTCGTGCACGCCGCATCGCGACGGGCTATGGCGTGATGTGTTCCCCTCCCCCATATCTCTCTTTCCGCCATTTGATGCACCCGCGTGTGGTGCTTAGTTTTCCAGATATTTCGATTGCCCAATTAATCCGACTGCTCAACATGCCCCCCTCTACCCTACTTCTAACCGTTACTCCATTTAACGTTCTACGTTTTTTATCCGCTGATGTGATTAAACGTGTCTATTAAACAATAAAAAATCAAGTTCCTTAACGATACAGAAAACATGTTTTTCATAATAAACCATGGTATACGACCCTTAACAGGGCGCGATCTGAAAATTCAACCCCGACATGCACATTAACCAAATTTCTGATATACACGCGAGTCAAGCCGCGGATAATTGCTAGCGGTGGAATAATCCCGTAACGAAATATGATGTAATGTCACGGATGCGATTTTGTCCAGAATTCCCCGTATGTACTGTGGAGTATTCTCGGTGGCGCCGCGCGATCGTAAATCGTTCGTCCCTCTCTATCTCCTCTTTCCCTTCTTCTATCGCTCTTCCTCTTGTGCAGTATCTCCGTGGGGTGAATGGCGGAGAAGAGGGATATGGGGTGAATTCGAAACTACGACAACGACAAAGACCCCCTCACGCAATCCCTCTTGGGCCGTTTACGATCGCCTTTGTTACTGCGAGCAGGAGAAGAGGGAGGGGGAGGGGGGGGGAGAATGAGAGATCGTCTCATCGCTGAATGCCCAAAAAGTGTAGCAGGAGACACGTCATTGCACGGAATAGTCTACTGGACTGTTTGGTACATACACGTACGTATGGGCACGCGCATTCGGGAGTGGGAGGGGGGGGGGGGGAGGAGGGATTTAACCTACGTTGTATCTATTTTGACTATCAAAACATTCTCCGTAGAAATTTCGATAGGATCCGATTCAGGACGCTTTCAGGTTGCCTGACCAGGCGTTTATAATGCTGCCTGATCAGGTCATTATAATGTTGCCTGACCCGGTCATTATAGTACTACCTTACGTAGCCAGTACACATACATTCTCCTACATACACATACTCTACAATAATTAGATGGTTCAATTCAAACACTTCGTAAATTATTATTTCGTGTTTTTTCGCACATGAACTTGCTGAAAAACAATTTTTTTTCAGAATTTCAAAATTTTCTCGGAAACTATTTATGGACGTTTAATACGTTATTAATGCTGCAATAAGTTATTAAATGTCCATATATATTTTTGGGTTTTGCATAACTTGATTGCACGACGATGGGTTTGTACTGGGTTTTGAGATTTCTAAATACAGCGGAATCTTTTAACACGCATCTGAATTACGTTTTTTTTTGTCACCTTTAAAAAAGTAAAAACTTCAAAGTTAATATACCGCTGAATAAAAATGTTCTCTTAGGATATAGGAGGTTATGTGCGTTGATGGAATGCTGAAGCAGTTATAAAGCAAGCTCCATTAGGGCCTTATCAGGCCAAGCTCTAATAGGGGCGTATTAGTATTGCATGATATACGGGAGTTAAAAGGCACCCTGGTCAGGCCGCAGTTGGTAGCCTTCTTACTCCCGTACTACCGTTCCGGTAATCCGGTAGGCATCCGGCACCGATCAACCGTGCCTTATTAAGGCATTTCAGACCGCAGCATCATAGCGGCCTGATTAGTGTTCAGGCTGCCGGATCAAAGTTTCTAGTCGGGATCTTGCTGTTCTGAGAATGGTTTGAAATTTGTCAAGTGGCCGTGCATTTTGAGTTCAGGATGATCCTTGAAGTGCCAGGGGAGGCATCTCCAGGCATAAGGAAAAGGTCATAAAAAAAAGAAAAAGAAATTGTTTCACGCAGTATTTTAATGTAACGATAAACATAGATCGAAGCATTACTGTATATCCTTAGTCTGCATCGCAAAATAGTTTTTGACAAAAAATGTTCTGTTTTTTTTTTCTCCGCACATTAGAATTATCACTTGAAGTCACGGATAAATAAATATGATACGAGAATATACGTAGATTGAAAAAAATACCTTGCGATGTTTGGGTATATATTGCATTTTTGCGATATTGCGTCATAGCGAGTGCAGCTATTTTACTGACCCAGGGCATTTAGGTTAGCTCCTATATCTCTCCGTGTCTCATCTCCCCGCAACGTGCCGATGGCCTAGTAACTTTTTGAACTACGTATCAACGCCGATGTTATCGTCCTCGTAATCTATTTCTTCGATAAAGTACACCTACATTTACGGAAACTTGAAATTGAATTCGAAAGGTACTGCATCTATAATTTCTTTGGTAAATGAATATTCCATTAAGGCGGAATTTGCATCACGACTAGAAAGACTCGGGGATTGCAGATTTATGGTGTATACGGCTAAAATAAATGATTGCGATTTTAGTGAGGGAAAGTTTAATATGTAGGATGGGTTTTGTGAATATGAATATGCAGCGTAGGTCCCTAGGAACAAGGGCGAAAAAATGCCACGTTGCGACGCTTGTAGCCCTTATTCGGAAATCGTTGAAAACATTATTTTGAACGCGTTTAATTAATATCAATATTTAATTAATTTTAATTATTTAAAGAATTAATATGTAAAAAAATTAACATCAAATTATTTTTATAATTAGAAACACCAATATTGATTTAAAACATTGGTATTGAATTCATTTTAATTATTAAAATGGATGAAATATTGAATAAAAATTATCCCTTTCTTCCAGAAATGCCACCTTTATTCCTCACCTTGAATCAATACTGGTTTATTAATTTTTTTGGTGGTGGTAATTTTATCGCGAAATCAATAAAGTCGTTTTCAATCAAAAGTGGAACAGGATATTTAAAAATAGGGATTTTCAGTTTTGAAAGTGGAGCTGACTTTGGTGTCAGACTGACGAGTCTACTTGAAAAAAAATGATGCGACCCTGTAGATCTCGACAAACCATTCGAAATTTTGTTCGTGACTTTTTGTCAAAAATCGACATTTATAGGAGTTTTCGAGTATCTAATTTCTTGTGACACACGGGATGTTCTTACACACTTGTATATCTCTTTTTCATGGGCAAGGGACGCTGCTGCGAGGCTTATCGAAAACTTTGGCGTTGTCGTTATTGCCAGAGTTGTGGCAATAACGAATGCCAGCATGTTCTTATGGCGATTTACTAGTTCGTTATTAGCCCCTAGGGTGTCTACGATTACCCGCATGTGGTACGGAGCGCCGAGCGCCGATATCCCCATGGGGAAGTGAGGTCAGGATACGCGTGTTCTCATTTCGCCTTCGTATCGCGTCCTGTACGACATTCTACTATGGTTGTTTTTAGAGTTTCTGCAAAGCCTATGACTCGACCCAAACTTCCTCTCAGAGACTTCGGGGTTATAACGTTTCCTGTTTTTTTTTTTTTTTCAAAGACAGTAAAAACAAGAGGAAATTACTCGATGGCTTCAAAATTTGCAGGCTGCACAGGTTAGTTGTATATCTTGTAAAAACTGACTGTCATTCTCGATCCTTCATTTTAATACAATTAAGTAAACTGAGTCCTTTCTCCGCATCCTCGGCAGAGCACTTTCTATTTTTTAGTCCAGTCATTATATACATTTGAAAATGCAAGGGAACCGAGAAGGCTGATTTTGGATATTATGTAGGGGGGGCTTATAAAAGCTTAACTTAAAATTTTCGACCATGATTTCCTATGAGCTTTCGCCGCCATCTTGAAAAAGGTGTAAATTTTGTTTTTTTTTCGCGATAACTCGACTCTCCTCATGATAAGAAAATTGCGATTACATACTTTTTTGTTGGTTTTTTTACGCTCTATAATTTAGGTTATATGAATTTTTCTTCTAGCGCTAATCGTTGTCGAGATATCGAAGGAGAAAGTAAAAACCTTAGAGATTCAAACTTGTTTTTTGCTGTTTTCTCCTTTCTCGTGATACATATCGAAAAAAATGTCTATTATAAAACTTGTAGATTATGCTAATACCTGCAATGTATTTTTTTTTGTTTTTTTTTTAAACAAAAATTACGTTTTTTAGCGCGCCGTAAAGTTGGCAAGTTCGCACGAAGTTTCGATTTCATAGCTCGCGCGGTTGTATAGTTGTGTTGTAACGGATTTACGGTTCTAGATAAAATTATTAAAGTGCCATATAAATAACTAAAGCAGCAAAATTATGAATCACACGTATGAAATTTATTATGCAAATACATGTTTTTGTGTTGTAGAAGATGAAGATGAATGGAGGTCCGTTTTTAATATTTATATTTTTCTTCGTTTTGATGGTCTTGGTTCATAGTCTATCTGTTCGGAATACGCATCGAGTTGAAAACGTTCCATGACCATCGAGGGTGTTGATGTTGAAGTCCGCATTGTCAAAGACGAATTGACAAAACGAATTTTCCAAAATATTGCATTCAGCTTGATGAATACATGAATTCTCAAAAATCGTTTTTTTTCTCTGTACGATGCACAGAATCCCATTGCCGATAAAATGTTGATAAGATACTTTTAACCGATTTTTTTGTACAGGAAATCTCCGACACCTATCTGTAGCGGAAAAAAAACGAACGAGGATGTATAGCTGTTATTATTGCGTGAGCTATCGCTGTACTTTTTTTTTCCAATTTTCCAATGCACCACGCTTATCTCTCGTAATGATTGCCGAAAGGAAAACTTCCAAAGTCTCGGGAACAATGACTTCGACATCTTTCACGAATTCCTCCGATGGGGGTAATTATTTTTATCGTGTATGACACGTAATTATTGTCTAAAAAAAAAACAAAAAAATTATGTTGCAGGTATTAACATGCTCTACAAGTTTGATACTAGAGATTTTTCGATATGTATCACGAGAAAGGAGAAAAAAACAAAAGCAAATTTGAATCTCTAAATTGTTTACTTTCTCCTTCGATATCTCGACAACCATCAACGGTAGGTGAACAATTTATATAACCTGAATTGTAGAGCGTAAAAAAACCAACAAAAAGTATATAATCGCAATTTTCGTATCATGATGGAGAGCCAAGTTATTTTTTTTTTTTTTTTTTTAATTTACTTCTTTTTCAAGATGGCGGCGAAAGCTCATATCAAATCTTGGTAAAAAATGTCAAGCTAAGCTTTTCTCCCCCCCCCCCCCATCCCCTACACAATATCCAAAAATCAACCTTCTCGGTTCATTTGCATTTATATGCCTTATTTTCGGACATACTGACTGGACTATTTGGACACTGGGCAATTTAACGAAAGTCATGTTTGTTTCTCAATTACCGTGATATCTGTGGATTACTACTGGAAGGTGAACATCGGAAAAAGTATCTTCAACGGAGAAACCAAGGAACAATGACTTTCGCCCATAACGTGATAAAAATTAATTGAAAAGAATCATTCATACGTAAATTGGAGAACTGCCTACATCGAAGATACAAAAAAAAAAGAATAACCAACTTTCGATGATAATATGACGAGAGTTATTTTAAAACTGAATACAAAATGTATATTAAATACATTCACGGATACATGTATGAGGTGCAAGATTTATGAAACGTTACATATTCATGAGTTTACGTATGGGTTGATGCAAAATGTCGTCCAATTTTTGCGGTGCCATCTAGCGCCCCCCATGTAGGGAGTGGGATAGTTTCTTTAGATAGTTTTTCGAACTTTTTCTTTTTAATTATCGCGACATAGTCGAAAGCTTGCATAAATCGTAGATTTTGTTTTTCACATCACCGCGTTTTCTCATTTAGACGAAATTTTTTGTATAATCATTAATGTGTCTTTTACATCTTGCAAATTATTTTGAACATTCATACGTTCATATGTATATGATATGTGTAGTGCGCGTCTACATTTAATTGCACTGTATCTATATTAAGCGTGACCCGAAAAGTGACGTCCAAAAGAATAATCAATGACGTTGAAGTTTACATCCTTGGAATGCAACGAAGATTATTATTTTTTTTAATTTCCGAAATTCCCTTTGGCAGCTTTGAGCTACAAAAATGACGTAAACATTTTTTAGGATTATTATTTAGCGAGCTATAACAAATTTGCACAAACAGATTCTGGAGAATAATGAAAATAAGAAATTAATAAGAATTTTCGATGCATACCAAGGATGAAAACTTCGACCCCATCCGAACCACTCCCATGTATGTTCCACAATCTTTTTTAGTTTTCCAGAAAAAAGCATTTTAATTTTTTTTTCTTTTCAGTATGTACTCTCATTGCGATTTTTAAGCTATAAATAAATGACCAACTGAACACCAACGTAGATGCCTTAAATTTTGAGTTAAAGTTAAAAAAGTGGGTCCAAAGGATTAGTCACTAAAGTTTACATGATAAAAAAAACAATTATCCTCGTCGAGATGACTTCCAATTTCTGTTAAAAACATCTAAAAGGAAAGTACGTACACAAGAGAGAAAAAATATAAAAACCTAGGCTTCAGGAAAATTCGAAAAAAACTAATGAAATGGGTTTTTTCTGGCAAACTAAAAAAAAATCGTAAAACGTACACGGGGGTAATTTGGATAGGTATTGACAAGAGGCATCCAGATTTTCCTCTGCAGGTGTGACTTTTCCGGCCCCTCTCTATTTATAACTAATTGCCGGCAAAGAGAAATACTGATAAAATTGTCGAATTTATTAAAAACAGAGCTTCTTCAATGCTATTGGGAATTTGGCAAAACCCCGTCTGTTTTTGCCTCTTCCTTTCTTTTTCCTCATCGTTGAGGTCCTCTTGCTCGTTTTTATTCCCGTAATCTAGCAGTGTATTTAACCACTTCGCGCAACGTGTGTGTGTGTGTGTGTGTGTGTGTATGTATCTGACAATGAGCGCTTGAGGTCCGTTTCTCCGTGACGTAGGTCTAGCATTCGATACGCGTCACGCGCAGCGTTTCTCCCTACACCGTACACACCATGAAAACAGCATGAAATATATATGAAAAGCGTGGTATTTCTCCACATGCATACCCACATGTGCATGTATGTATAAACATGATATATAGATTGACACGAAAAAACAAACGCACACATTGATGCTTGCTAATGGGATAGTCGTAAGCGCAAGCGCATTGAGGCGTACACCCGACGAGAGAGCGAGGGAGAGAGAGAGAGAGCAGAGAGAAAGAAGGGGAGAGAGAGACAGAGAGGGGGAGGGAGCGAGAGGGAGCAGAGAGAGCTCTAGGGGATTTGGTTGTAGAGCGCGGGCGCGCTTTTGCTTCCCCTGTCTTCATTCCCTCGTCTCCCACTTCTTCACTTTTCCGTATACGATCGGGGGGCCAGGGGGTGGAAAGGTTACAACGTTACGTTGGCACGAGCGAGAGAGCCAGAGAGCGAGAGAGAGAGAGAGAGAGGGTGATAGAGAGCGAGAGAGAGAGAGAGAGAGAGAGAGAAACAGAGGGGTGTTTTCGCGGATGGGGGTGTACGGAATCCAGAGCGCAGTGAAGTGTCCCGTCGCGCTGACAGAGGCGTAGTTTCGCTTTACTCGTACCCCCTCGCCCCTAGCGGCCCCCTCCCAACGTGGTTCAAACGAAGAGAATCGACCGTTCCGCGGTAACGGAGAATCAACGGTTGGAAAGAAGAGGGAAGATTCTCTCACCACCCCCGGCTTTGCTCCCCCCCCCCCCCCCCCCAAAGATTGGTAGGAATCGCCGCGAGGGGTTGTAGGGGTTTGTTTCCGAAGGGTGGTGCTCTATGGAATCACGGCGTTACTATACAGCTCACAGTATATATATATATATATATATATATATATATATATATATATATATTGTTCAGAGTTAAAAGGGTGTTGCGGTTCTCCCTAACGTCTGAGAGAACGCCCTTCTAGGTTTGAGACAGTGGTTTATCCATATCGATGGACAATGGTATATATGTATACATATGGATGTGTATATGGTAAAGGGTGATTTTGAAGCCATTCGAATTCGAGGATCGTCTTCGAATCAGCCAGATGTCCTCATAGTCAACGTTACGTGGATATGACGGGTCCAAAATAACATTTTCACATACACACACATCTACATACGAGCGTGTATGCATGTATCGGTTTACGGGTATAGCGCTAGGCAGGGAAACTGCGCGTTGGCGTGTGGCGCACGAAGGAAACGAGGACGGAACAGTGTGTGCGACTCTACTCCAACTTCCATCGTTCTCCATCGTTCTACCTCGCTCTATCTCGCTCGCTGGTTCTTCCACACTTCCTTTCGCCTAGTTCGCGTTCACTCGGGGATGTTCCACTACCAAAGGGAGGTAAATTTTCATTCCCCTGGAACTTTTCCACTCTCTGTCTTCGTCCAACCCCCCCCCCCCTCTCCCGAGCCTTGGTTTTACGCTGAATCCTCGGATGTCTGACGAGGAGAGAGCGGAAAAAAGGGCTTTGTCTCGCTCTGTTCCTCGCTCTTTCACCCTCACACGGACGAAACTTTTGTACGTGTGGATAGAACTGTACATGGCGAGTGTAAACCCTCACAAGCGGGGGGAAGATTCACGCACGTACACACACACACATAGGGAACAAGCTCAACGTTGTTGGGGGTTGCTCACCGCTTCTGCCTTCAGTCTTCGTCGGCCTGTCGCACCGACGATATCGCGGCTTCATCACGCCAGCCCTGTTGATCGCGTCGACGATATCAACGAATTTTACAAACAAAAAGCAGATATGCGAGGGATGAAAAAGCGGTCGGCGTCGCTACTCGTTACGGGGGCTTTATAGTCAAGGTGTTGCGCGATGACCTGTCAAATGTCAAGTTAATTCTTGTTTCTTCAGCGATAACGTGTTTCCCCTTTTGAGGGGCGCTAAAGAAACTTCCGAGGGTGGTTCGAGTGTCCCGTCGTTTCTACCAGCCGATAAGCCTGCAATTAACATCCCACAAATGTAAACACACACGTGTGTGTGTGTGTGTGTGTGTTCAGTGTAAACACGGCTGGGTCAACTTTTGGAACTTCGAGGATCAGCGAGAGTGGAATAAATCCTTTTCTTCAGGATTGATAACGAGCTGCCAGGATATAATTGCATCTCGTTGGTCGTGGACCAATTTCGTGCTTGTGTGTACGTGTTTAAAAGTGTCCTTCCTGTATGTCCTACCGAGGGCCAACTTACGAACTGGTAGTTAACGTAGCGCATTAGTGATTACACTCGGTGGCAGCGATTCGTCCGTTCCTTGTACAATACGCCGGAGGCAAAGTGGTTGCTGTTGGCTGGACGTATCAGCAAAGTAGGCAAGCACCGCTGCTACGGTAGCCGGTAAATACGGATACGCGTGTGTAGGTAGACTACAGATATGTATTCTTTAACCACGGTGATCTAGAGCCTCGCGTGTCGCCTTCAACCTTACATAGCTTATCGATTTATATCGGTGTTGTTACCGGTCGGCGAACACTCAGATTCACAGTTGTTCGGGGTCAAGCGTGCAGCGGCCCCGAAACGAAAGTAGGCCTGCAATCGGAGCTGATAAATAATTGTGCAATAATCTGTTGATTTCTCGTGTAATTGCGGTTTGGGGTTACCGTCTCCTCGGACTCATCGGCAGTTGGATCAAGCCTGTCAACGTTGAGAGAAAAACTGCCGCAACTTGGACTACGGTTGGAATTTTCCAAATAATACCTGCTCTGTTTCGCGTCTCCTGGCTCTCTCCCTCTCACATCCGGTCGCGCGTTTAAATTGTCGCAATTGGAGAAACGTCGGAGGGAAGAGAGGGAGAGAGAGAGAGAGAGAGAGAGAGAGAGAGAGAGAGAGAGAGAGAAACAGATCGGGGAGGAGAAACGCTCTATATAAAGTTCCCTCGTGAACAGGATTTTCAACGAGAAGTTCAATTCAGCGTGATTCTGCTGGTGGAATCTTCAGCTACGACTCGGCGTCGCGGAAGGGCTCTTCCTTCAGTGTTCATTGGCGCGCAAGGAAGAATTTGTCGGCACTGGCTGGTTATGGGAAATAAGAGACTCGTGAACCTCGATGCTCTCGGGGAATTCCTCAGTGCGCGCGTCTCTTCCCTCAAATCGTTCAAAAATGAGAGCGACAGCGTGATGGAGAGGCGCCACCGGTAATGCCGAATCCAGCTTGAATATATACTTCCTGGTCCCACCACGAATACTCCGAACTATTTCGCTTCCGGTTAATTCCCTCATCGAGAGTGAGCGTAGGACCCGCTGCGGTGATTACGTGCTTACCGCTCTCTCTCTCTCTCTCTCTCTCTCTCTCTCTTGCTCTCTCCCTGTCTTTCTGCCGGGCACGTCCTCTCGCATCTCGTTCAATGGTGTTACGCGACGCGAGCTGGATCCCCGAGGACTTGTAGCAAGCTACTCGCACCGTGATTCGTCGTTCGAAGAGATTTAAGCGACGGCATAAGCGTCGACCCGGGGATCAACGAAGGGTGAGACACGGGAAAAAGTGCCAGAAACTCTTGGGGCTATAAAAAAAAGATGGACAGACGTAGAAATGCTTGATATCCCATTGAGATTCGTATCCACTGATATATCGATATGACGACGCGTACGTGTATATCGAGTTAACGACGTAAACTGTGATACGGGAAAAATCGAGAAAAGCGTCGAGGCATTGGGGAAACCCGGTCGAAGAGGAATAGAGTGGATACGGGAACGTCTAGATGGAAAGAGAACGGTGTGTGTAAGGGGTTGGAAAGAGAAACGTTCACGGATGGACGGGTCGGTAGCTCCTAATCCGGGCCCTCTCGTTTGCATAATTAGCCGAGGCGTCGGTGGTGCCGGCTAGTCTGGTTGAGGGTGAGAGAGCCCACACTTGCCTCCGCCCCCTCCCGTACCCCGTACATCCCGCCCGTCCTTCTCCATCCCCCTGCCATCCGTTTATGTCTGTCTCATTCCGTGCTTGCTTTGCCACTCGGTCCCCACGATCCTTACACACAAAGACACACATCCCGAAAGCTTTCTCGTTGGTACTTTTGGCTTGGCAGGCGGCGTAGCTCGATTTCTCGCGCTCTAGCACACTCACATTGGAATCTCCGTCTATCTCTGTCTCTCTCCCTCAGTCTCTCAACGGGGGATTGGCGTTCCTCAGGCTTCGTTCCTATACGCTCTCGTCCCTGCTTGGCTCTCTCTCTCGAGCAACACTACGCCGCATACCCAGAACTCCCAGTCACCGTAATCTTGTGCCGTTTCGGTCCTCGAGCTTCTAAGCCAGCCCCGTTGCCCGAACTGCCGTCGTTTCTGGCCGCGCGTCGTCGCTCCGTGTACTCATAGAGCTGTATCCAGCTACAGGAATACATAGAAAATCCCACCGGTCCACGGATTCGCTATCCCGAGCACTTATACCGAGCGCACATACCGCGCTACTATCGCGCCACGCTTCGCTCCGCTTGCATCCCCTTTGCTCACGGTAAAGAGCTTCGCGACTGACGAGATAGCACCGTGTGAAAGGTGAAAGGAAGTCTATTCTCTCTCCCTCCGGTGTTTGCCACAGCACAGCACCCGGGTTTTGTCACACAGTGGCGAGGGAGCTCAACAAACAAGGACGCTCGAGAAAGGCCGGGCATTGTTCCTGCGACACACCGAGAAAACAGCCAGTCGAGTTATAGTCGCCCGTGCGTTCTATTTCTCTCTTTCTCTCTCATCCTCTTCGGGCTAAAACGAAGAAAAAGAAAGAAAAATAACGACCAAAGTGAGAGAGGAAAGCGACAGAGCGAGACATGGGTATCCACGCCTGGCTACCACCGAGATCAACGGTGTCCCAGTACTTGTCCGGACACTGCAATCGTCGGAACGCCCAACAGGCGTATCATTATACGGAGTAAAGTGTCCTAGCAGTGTGACAACCAGAGTATAATACATTATACCACATCAGTGAAAAGATACACGTGGATAGAGATATAGGTGTGTGTGTGTGTGTGGGTGTACGTATACATGTGCATATGTGTACAATTGTACGTGAGGAAGTTGGAGAGAAGATAAGACAACGACACCAACGGGTATCCTCCAGTTTATCATGGGTGTCGCGTTCGTGTCGTGTAAAAGCAGCGTTATGTGCGTTCTCGTGTTGTTGTTGACGTCATTGGCAACGATGAGCTCGGCTACGGTCGACAAGTGCGCCGATCAGTGTTCATGCAAGTGGAAAGGTGGCAAAAGGACCGTCGAGTGCGTAAATCGTTCCCTTACCGGTATACCCGATTGGATAGATCCGGAGACTCAAGTTTTTGACGCGAGTGGCAATGACATACGACTATTGGCGAGCAACATATTCGCTCGCGTGAGCTTGACGAATTTGCAAAGGATATACATGAGGAGCTGTCGTATGCACAGAATCGACGGGGAAGCCTTCACCGGTCTTACAAATCTCGTCGAGCTCGATCTTGGCAACAATCTTTTGAGCTCGATACCAAGCACCAGTTTCTCGAATACTCCCTTCCTGCGAGATCTTTCGCTGTCCTACAATCCACTCAAGAGCGTACCAGCTCACGCGTTTCGCAACACGCCTAATCTCGTGAAACTCGATCTTTCGCATTGTCAGTTGGCGACGATCGAGGCAACCGCCTTCAAGGGCCTCGATCAGCTGGAAAATCTCAGGCTCAACGATAATCGAATAAGCACACTTTATCGGGGTACCTTCGATCTGCTCAACAAGCTCACCACTATAGAACTCCACGAGAATCCTTGGATATGCAATTGCCACTTGAGAGAACTAAAGATGTGGCTGGTGAAGCACAATCTGCCGACTCTCATAGCACCCGTTTGTCACGGACCCGAACAGCTGGTAAAGCGTTCCTTTACGGATCTCACGATCGAAGACTTTGCCTGTCGTCCGGTTCTACTCTTGGCCAGCCGTTACGCGGAAGCGACGATAGGCGAGAACGCGAGTTTAGTTTGTCGCGTGAGTAGCGTACCACCGGCAAAGGTTACGTGGTTTTGGAACGGCAAAGTTCTCGCGAATCATTCGTCACTCGGCAATTATCAGAAGATTCTCATTTACGAGGATGGACAGAGCATCAAGAGGAGCACCCTGGTACTGACGAACGCTCAGGAATCGGACTCGAGCGAGTTTTACTGTCTTGCACAGAATCGGGCAGGTAGCGTCGAGGCCAATTTCACGTTACACGTGTCACTTAGAACGGCGGGCATGTCGACCCTGGGCTCGGGACAAATTGCCGGTATATCCGCGGCCCTGGTTATTCTCATACTCTTGATACTGCTGGTGATACTAGTGCTCTTTGTACGCTTGAGGCGTATGCCCCTCAAAGATGTAAAAAATCCAGCCTCGCTGGAAGCCGTGGCTGGTGAGAATTCTACGGGCCAAGGGAACGGTGGTGGTGGTAGTGGTGGCACAATGACGGATCGTCGGATTCATGGCATAGTTGACGAGGCTACCGAGACAACGTCGTTCAGTGAGGCGGTGAACGGTGGAAAGCCACCAATATCCTTGGATCTCAGCTACGTTCAGAGATCACAAACTCAGCAGGTGATCGTTGCGGCTGCTGAGAACGAATACACGTTGTCATCGCCGTGTTACGAGCATCACAACGATCATCAGGAGATCATCGGTCTAGTGCCGAGCGGTGATTATTCTTCAGCTGCTACCCTCATGCCGATCGAAAATCCCGATCTCATAAGGGACACGAGACGCGGCTCGATCGAAGATCTCGCGAATTACGGTAGTGGCGTTGTTGGCCTCAGCCATCTCGGTATGGATGCAACCAGACTTTTGTATTCCGGTTGTATGTGGGATTCGCTCGGTAACGATCCTCGAACAAGTGCCCAAAACACGAGTTACCCGACGAGCAAAGATATCCTACAGTCAACGTTAGCGACGGGTACGACGAACGATCACTTTCCACCCGGTGCTAAACAATTGAGAGTGTGGCAAAAGGGTGTGCCGGTATTGCCGCCCGTATCGGCACTCAAGCGAGTTCTCGGCTCCACGAGAAGCTCACCGGACGAGGGTTATCAGGAAGGGACCGGTACTGATGTCTAGGTGCCGTTGCTTCATTACTGTGACGCCCGGGATCGTTACCTCGAACTTAGGAGACGTCACCAGGAAGACGATAATATACGGGATATCGAGGAGGAGGAGGAGGAGGAGGAAGACGTGGAGCGGGAAACCGAGACCTGAACTGAGAGAATGAAGACTTCCGGTGGACGGCCCCCAGGGACGTTTCGACGACAAACAAGCAAAAAAACGAAACAAAACACATTGATACAGAGGCAATCTTGCCGGGCGACTGGTAGTGAACGTCAATAACAATAACACTTCGTACGAATGAATAATACTCATAGTATTTTTAAGGGTGGATAAGGACGTTCGTCGGGTACCTGAAAGACTTTCACCCGCGAACGATCTCTCACGCCTGTGGACATATATATATATATATATATATATATATATATATATATATATATACGTATATAGAAGAAAGAAAATTGCATATATATATATGTGTGCAATTTTCTTTTCCTCTCTTACGCTCGCCCTCACTCCTAAGCTCGTTTCCGAGTGGCGACTTGGGCTGGTCCGGCCACTCGTTTCCGGTAGTACGCGCCCGCAAGGGACAACTTCGGAGGTCGACGAGGACCTCCCTATCTCTAATATCTGTCTATCCCGCCCAAGGGCACACTAAACTTTTTCTCTTTCTCGTCTTATGAAAATTTTGTTCGTGTCTCCCGGACGCGAAAGAAAGGATCGTTTTATTCGTGTACATTTACTCTAACGTTATATACTAGGCGTGTACACACACACGAGAAGAATTCCATCACGAACGGTCGAACTTACGATGTTTTTCGCGTACTCGTCATTTTTGGACAGTACGATCGAATTCGGTCATTTATCTTACGAATGGTACTAACAATGTTGCTCCAATGGAGAAATTACAAAAATCGTTGAAAAATACATTTTTACAATGATCGGCGATGTTCGATCGAAAAATAATACGAGATTTCCCATTTTGGATACCCATTGTTTTGTTTTTCTTTTCTTTCCGTCGAATGAGTGCAAACTTGTACGTTGCAGGCTATCCGACGTTGTCGAGGAAGCTTTGAGTTATAGTTGATGTGCGGTGCTCTAGCATGTACGGTGTACCTCAAATAACGAATTATATTTGTACGATATGTGATGCAAGTGAGGACGAGTGGTGGGCCATTGTAGAACAAAGGGCCTCATGAATCTCCGACGGAGAGAAAGAGTGTGTGTGTGCGAGAGATAGAGAGAGAGAGAGAGAGAGCGAAAGAGAGAAAGAGAAGTAGGAAAAGCGTAAAAAGAAAATAATGGACTGTTATACCAAATAATAGCTGAATCGACTGCGTATGAATATCATTGTTTCGGTGGTCTTTACAGCACAATATTGACGGGTAATTTCTACTATGTGTTGCGGCAGGGTGGGGGTGCTCGTTAATTCCTCGTCGAGAGGAATGACCCTGAAGAGTGATGAGACTCACCCGTCATTTGGCGTCATGATTATCGTTATTACAATTATACCTTACCATAAGAAGAATCGGAATGTGTATGTTCGTGTATATATATTTATATATATGAACACACACGCGCAAAGCATTATCACTGAGAGAAATGAACGTAAATTTTCAAACTGAAGACTGTAAGTGTTTTCACGAAATGTATGATAGATATTGTATAATTTTAATTACGAATTTCGGGTTTATCGATGTGTGTGTGTGGGTGTGTGTGTGTGTGTGTGTGTGTTTGTCTGTATGAGGGCGTACGTGCACGTGCGTGGGTGTATGTACATACAGTATCGGAATGAAAAAGAAACAAAAATAAGTTTATCATAAGCGCAAAGACGAAAAACTCAAAGAGATCGAAAAAAATGGATTTTCTAGTCAATTTAATCATAAATTATATGGATACTCGGGTCGGTCGTGTGTTACGAAAAAAAAAGAAAAATCGTATTTGAGGATACGAATATCATCGTCGGTGTGGATGAAACGAATGAGAGCCGCGTGATTCGGATCGACTATGGACGATTTACGTAACATTGTGTTATTATTATCAATGATAATACGAAATAATTATTGTTAATAATAATAGACGAATCATTATTTATCGTAATAATGATGATATATGCAGGGAAACTATTGTCGTGCGAGAAAAATACAGAATGGATTATTATTATTACTATTATTATTATTATTATTATACATGAAAAAAGAGATAATTGTCGAGAGGAAAATATAAAAATGATGTATTATAATACGAAAGGTAAATTGATCATTTGTTGTATCCCTTGGTGAATTCGTTATCGGTGATATTTGTCAGCGGGACAAATAGTCGGAGCGTCGACGGAAGACAAATATGCGTATGGAACTATTCGACTCGACTAAACACTCGCCCTTTTCCGACTACATCACCCGAACGATCAATCAATAAATAAGTGAATCTGTCTATCTTTTTCGTGTTTGCATGTGTTGTGGCCTGTTCTTAAAGATCGTGCTTTTAACCACGGTAATGATGATGACGATCATGACAAATTCTTTTGAAGCAAGCGTCTATTTTACTTTGTGGTCATTGTTCTCTCCTGAAATTCCCTCGTGCAGAAAATTTCCCTTGCTCACGGCCATTTTGATTTAATCATGACTGATTAACGTATAGTGAATATTCCATATATTCGATAACATATTTAAGGAGTTTGGACACCAAAATCGAAATGCTTGTAGATGGTTGAAAGTTATATCGCCGAGAGATTAATTTAGAATGCATTGATTATCGAAAAATCGATTGATTTCACAACATAGTTCCGGAAATTTTTAATGTTCAATTTGAACCTTTATCCATTTTTTAATACACGTGACATCTCGCAAACACCAGTTATAGGGCTGTAGGAACTCAGACTTAGATTTTTTAAACTGAGCAAACCGTGATTTGCTCAGTTCATAGGAATATCGTGTTTAATAATCGAGTGGTTTCTCTACTTCGTTCATTAATAATCCTCGAAAGAAGATGTGAATTTTGAGCTCGAACGGTTTGTTTTCGGACGTTAACGAAACTTGTAGGTTAAACGTGGCGACACTGTGGGCAACCACTTTAGGAGACCGAAAATTAGATGATATTTTGAATTTTTGTTTATTGTGAAAAAAAATCGGGAATTTCCGCAACTCTGACAATAATTTATTCATATTTTCATACATCTCTGGTAATTTTTTCAAGTTATTTCATGCATTAATTAAGGTGTAATCCGCTGTATCCCTTGGCGCGTCCTCATCGTCGTTGTCGATTTGCGGGAATTGTGCAGCTCGCAATTCGCGTCTGAAATAGTCCAACAAATTTTTATACATTCTTGAGATGTTTGTTAAGAACATGAACCTAAATTTTGAAAAAAAAATCGAGAACTAAATGCTGGAACGTGTTTGAAAAAAAAATGATTGATTTTTAGCATTTTTTCCCTGACATTTTGCAATAATAAATATGTTTTAAACAATCTAATCTTTGGAACTTTAGGTTCATGTTTTAATAAATTATATTATGTAAACGTGTTCCAAATTTGAAGATGATCCATCAATTCGTTTTTGAGTTATGATTCCCGCAAATTGAAAAAAATGTCGTTTCGAGAAAAACACGTTTAAAGTTTCACAAACGAAAAACTCAAAGTCAAATGTGTTTAATCAAATGATAAAGTGTCTTACCGATTAATCAGCAATTCCAGCACCATACAGCAGTCCGTCCTCTTCCTCATGCAACTCATTTGAAGCTTTTATTTTCTCTTTACGAGCTTTTCGAGCTTCTTTTGTCTCTAATAAACTTTTTCTATTTTGCCGAGCCACGCGCATCTAATCCATTTGCTCGGCATATCCGTAGCTCTGCCTGCCAACTACGATTTGTAGTTCATTCATAACCATGAGTAGGGCTGAATTTCCTTCATTGACTAAAATAGCAGCAAGAAATGCCGCTACCTCGATTATTTTGTACCCAGAATGGAGATGTTTTGGAGATAATCGCCAAACGGTCGAGTTTGAGTTTGTTTGGGTTATGAAAACTCAAACAAATCCAAACAAACGACCTAACTGTGCGCTCGTGGATACCTGAGCGCGCTTGGGAGTCGAGCGGAGAGTCTTTATCATTTATACCCATAACGTTAGAAGGAATCCGAATATCGTTTTGAAATTTTCAGGGTGTATTCTTAAGATATTTTGCTAACGATTTATGAAATTAAAAAAATTGATTGTTTGAAGCATCTAAAGTGGTTGCCCGCCTTAATTGGCTCTGTCGAGTGAACCACTCACAGTCAAGCATTAATTGGCGGGTATTTCAAAATCGGCGGATGTTTAAAACCTACATAGTATTGCAGCATTCGAACTTTATAATAAAATATATTTATTCGTCCGCTCGACATTTTTAACGTTTTCTCGACTTTGCCCAATGAAAAACTCTTTATAAAACATTGTACGTTGAACGTTTTGCATCATGTAAATAACCTGGAGCCGACGATGTTTTAGCGATAGTCAGCCGTGCCAATGGTAGAAAATGCCGCTGTTGCTAAGTCGATCGGTTATTTTTTCTTTAATAAAATTTAGAAATTGCCCAATAATAATTTATTTTTATATGAAACTTTATTTGCGTGAAATTGGCAACCTGCTGAAAACTCATTGTATTTCTATCCCCACTCTTACAGCTCAAGAACTGTATTGGAACGACTTAAGGATGTTATGAGACCTGGTCAAAATTCTACCACCGAGCTGAATTTATTTCTAAACGTATATAATCCCGATTATCCTGGGCAGTTTGGGTACAATCCACAGTAACGTTTTTAAGGAAAAAATCGGAAAGTTGACGTATTTCGTGGACTAATCATATTACGCTTATGGAAACCATCCGATCATTTTTCAGCACGTTATTTGTATCTGTTAAAAAAATACTACCTCGGAGCTGAGAGAATAGGTATGGTTCGGCTAATTATCGGATTAACTCTAAGAACCGTGAAAATGAGAATTCACAGCCCCGTTATAAAATAATTCATGTTTTTAATCGCAAAAATCAAGCACACGAAATATTAGGCTGTGCAAACACAGCAACGTCGTAGACGGCACTAATGCTACCTTATCCACATTCGGTAATTATGCACGGGGACCTCAAGCTACTCAGTCAGGATAATTAACGAGGAATATTATTTGTGCTTATTCTCTTTATTTGTTATAATTATTTAATATTAATTTGAGATCTATATTCAGAAATCATATGTTACTAGACATTTCTAGGAAAAGACGAAATACAGTAGAATTTTTTCCAATATAGAATAATTTTTTAGAATATCCGACAATTATGAAAGTTTTCGATTTCTTTTAGGTTCTAGACAGCTTCAGTACACTTTTCCTTTGCAGCGAAAGAATTTTTAACTCGAACCGATATTCAGTGTTTACAGGTCCTCGGGCCGATTTTGTGGTCATGAACGGGCCGCGTATGTCTCTAACTTCACGACACTGCTGCCATCCTGAGCATAATCATAAGCCACCATTTACGACGTTGCCAATTCGTTTCGCGTTAATTAAGCGAGAAAAAATTATAGAAAATAATTACACAAAGTAATGAGAACATATCATGTAATCATCGATTGTTCAAGAGTGCGTATTTGTATAAACAGGTGTAAAAAAATTGTTCGAAATGTACGTTAAACATGACGATTATTTTATAACTAACAGTTGATAACAGTCAATCGGCTCCATGCATAAGCATAGGGCGTTCCCCTCGTATTTCACCCCCAACGGCTAGAACCCATAACAACCTTAATACTGAATAATATATTAAGGGATCCTACCAGTCTAAAGCCCGAAAAAGGTGAGATACGACAATTTTTTTATGGATTCCCAGTTGATAGAATGGTAGCTGGATGAAGCGAGTGACTTTTGCCTGATAGTGTTCTGCGGCCGGCAACATTACATCGCCAATTCTTCACCCATTGACTTGACATTGTTTTTTGGAACCTCATAACGACATTGCTCATCGAATACGTAGGGGACTTTCAATATGTTGAAAGCGTTTGCCGAAAAAAAATTCTTCAGCGACTTTTTCTGCTAAAACCAATGTTTATTTTCAAACAAGCACCATTTTATCAAAAATAGATATTTTGCGATTTCCCTACGTACTTCGAAGGCAAATCTTGTTTGGAACTTAAATTATTTCGAACTTTCGTTCCAGGTAAAAAGTTGGCGGAGGACACTATCAGACACTCTTGCCGCAGGACACTATCAGATGAAGGTGACTCGTTTCATCCAGCTTCAGTTCTGCCATTTTCTTATAAAATCTAGTGAAGATCCTTAAGGTATTCGTTTTGTATTGTGTGGGCGCATAAGCCAGGGCTCTTTTGCATCATTAGTAGATTACAGTGGCGCTTAAGGTAATACTGGCGCGACAGCCCTGTCCAAAAGTAAACCTGATTCGAGATCTTCGAATGGGCAATACTTCTAGAAACTCACGAATTAAACTATTCTCAAGGTACATAGGGACCCTGAGAATAGTTTAAGAAAGGAAAACAGCGATTCAAACAGTGTTTACAAATCGAGGGTCATCACTTCGAGCATCTTCTGTAGGTAGACCCAAACCAAGGTTAGTGGATCCTTTGAAAGTGATTATTCCGATATTTTTCGATTTTTCGACTATTTTCATACTTTACGTGACTAGAATGACTTGTGTTGGTAGGTCGCTGAATTCGTCTTAAAATCAGTAATAATGTCATCGAAAAAAAAAAATACGTGGTTCCATTTAAAAAGTGGAGTTGACCTTGACGTAGCTTCAGCGCCTCCACCGATAAAAAAAT